>CATIWK010264146.1:0-15416 GCA_949634005.1 Mallotus japonicus
TGGTGGAGGTTAATTATTTGAGTGGGTAGAGATTGGATTGTTGGGTGATGATGGTGGGCGCCAAGAATTGTTGTGTTTGGAGGTGGGGTTCGCAGTTATAGGAAGAGGAGTTGAGCATGGTTGAGACTACTTTAGTGATAGTTTCTTGTTGATTAGTTTTTCATGAAGCTCATCAAAGGATATCATTGTATCGCGTCCATGAATGCTATCGACAATAGACTTGTAGTCATCATCTAAACCGTCAAATATTTTATCTATGAGGTCTCAACATCCATGGGCTTACCGAGGATAGTAAGTTGATTAGCTCTAGTTTTGATGTACATTATATATTCAGATATGGTTTGGTAGGGGTGTAACTGAGCCAAGCCAACTTGCGAGCTACTCGGGATCGACTTAAAAAAAACTCAAAATCGACTCGAATATTGTTGAGTCGAGCTCGAGCTCGAGCTACTCAAGTAGATTATCGAGTCGAGCTCGAGCTCCTAAATATGTGACTCGATAGGCTTGCGAGCTTAATCAAGCCTATCGAGTTCGAGTCGAGTTTGATATATTTTATATTTTACCCTTTATTTTAATATAATTATAAATATATATTTGCTAATCAAGTCGAGTTCGAGCTCGAGTCAAGTTTGAATATTTTAAAAATATATAATTTTAAAAATTTATTTTAATTAATCGAGTCGAGTCGAGCTCGAGTATATGAATTCTTTAATCGAGTCGAGCTCGAGCTTCAAAAAGAAGAGCTCGATCGAGTTCGAGTCGAGCTCGAGCTTCGAGTTTGACAGTCGAGTCGAGCTCGAGCTTAGCAGTGTGTCGACTCGACTCGGCTCGATTACACCCCTAAGTCCACCACAACTTCCCCCCTACCCATTTTTTGTTTACCGCATGAAAGGTGACAGGAAGGAGGCGACCAATGGAATTGAGCTCGAACCACGAGGTATACTCTGTCTGCCATATACTACATACCGAAGGTAAAGCAAAAGATGAGGAACATCCCTCATAACCTCATATTTCGTTGATGAATTAAGATCTCTTATTGCGTTGGTGTTCAGTGTGGAGGGGTGGGCATTGAGAATAGTAATTATATTCCCTTCAGTGAGTTGTCTATTCATTAAGAATAATATATAGGAAAAATTATAAATTTGGTGTCTGAACTTTTGTAGTTTTTCTATTTGAGTGTCTGAACTATTTTTTTTTTATTTGAGTGTCTGAACTTTGAAAAAACATATCAATCAGGTGTATCTGACCTATTTTAAGCTGACTGTGTGCTTAGTCAGCTCAAACGGGGTCCACTTTTTTCCAGCTCACGTGCCATTTTTTTCAGCTCATCCCTATTTGAGTGTCTGAACTTTAAAAAAACATATCAATAAGATGTATCTGGCCTATTTTAAGCTGACTGTGTGCTTAGTCAGCTGAAACGGGATTCATTTTTTCCAGCTCACATGCCATTTTTTTCAGCTCATCCCCCACTATTGTCCACTTAAAAAAGGGTAAAGATATAGCTGGAAAAAAATAGACTCCATTTGAGCTGAGTAAGCACACAGTCAGCTAAAAATAGGCCAGATACGCCTGATTGATATGTTTTTTCAAAGTTCAAACACTCAAGTAGAAAAAAAATAGTTCAGACACTCAAATAGAAAAACCGCAAAAGTTCAGACACCAAATTTGTAATTTTTTCTAATATATATATATATACTCCAAAATCGTTAGACTCAATAAATGTCATTTTTCATATTTCAGCATTCATTTCTAAAATTTAATTTGTAAAACCATTAAAATTTTTAGTTTTTCTTAAAAAAAATTTGAAAATAAAATTTTACATTAGTTATTAAGTATTTTTTTTAACTAAGACATTATTATACATATCCCAATATTAACCTAATTATAATACTTAAATTTTAAGTGTATTTATGTATTTCTAATTTTTTCTATCTCAACTCACTAATAAGCATTATTTTCAAACCATTAAAAAATTCTAATTTCTTAAAATAAAATATTCATAGTAGTTATTTAGTATTATTTTTAAATAAAACACTATTATATATTGTGATACTAACCTAATAATTCTCAAATTCTAAAGGTATATATGTACTGCGTATTTTTTCTACCTAAATCACTTTTGTGAATAAACATTTTTTCCCAATTCTTCTTTTTTCCTTGCATACATCACAAGCAAATATTTTAAAATGCGAAAAAATTATTTATGGTGAATAATCGTTGTTCTATCTTGATGTTCAATTGAAGGGTGAGAACATTATCGCGGTAACATTTAATTTAAAGGTTTTTTTTCTTTATTTTCTTATTGATTCAACTTTTTTTATTAATAGCTCAATGTAGGTATATAAGTGATTTTTCTAAATAGGAGTTTAGGGATTCCAATAATATTCTCAACTATATACAGGCGAGTTTTTATTTTTAAAACTTATAAATTTTTCTTAATAAATTTTATTTAATAAAAAAGTAGTATTAATCTTTTTAACTTATTATTATTATTACAGCATTCAATTAGTTTAAAAAATCATTAAAGTAATCATACAAAAAGCTGACATTTGACTGGTTTCTCATCAAATGAACATAAAGTGTGGAGTTGAATATTACAAGATGTATTTGGTTTAATTAAATTTAAAATAAGGGCGATTATATTTGGCGAAGGCCACATCAACTACAGTAGAATGTGGGCCTTTTTTTTTAATTTTGGTGGGTCTTATATCATGGAAAGGTGGGTATAAAGTACAAAGGTAGTTCAGTAATTTATTGCCATAATCTATGAGCTTATAGCAAGGGTAATTGGGTGATTTAGAGATCCAGTTTAATCACACCATTGTGGAACTAGTCCTCAATTTTTGCTTCAACTTTGAATCAGACTCCCATTTTTATGCTTCTCTGATTATTCCAGAACACTTGATGTATACACAAGTATGCACAAAGGGGTTCCTTGCCACTGCCAGTTTACCACACCGTCAATGAAGGGTAACAACATGGTCCTGAGTTTAGGTTGAGAGTTTTAGTTGGTGGAAAAGAAATTTTGATAATCATTACAGATGAAAAGAATACAGGCATGTACCTATTGAAAATGTTCTATTATTGCAGAAACTTCGAATGAGATTTTCATATTTTTCATTTAACAGTGAGTAGGTGTTTTAGCATTTTTCTTAAATCTTCTATTTTTTTCTCTCTTATGTAAATATTTTGTATTGGTTTTCTTGTTTTGTGTTGATTGAAGAAAAAAAATAAACGGTTTTAAAGTTTGAGTTGAGATTTATTTTGTACGATTTTTTTTTTTCAAAAATTCAATTGTTGTTAAAAAACCAAACGCTGAGCAACCAAAAAAAACTGAAACAACTTAAAACAAGCAAAAACATCATAACGACTCAAAACAATTTAAAACAACAAAAAATAAGGAGAAACAACCAATCAGCTGAAACTACTCAAAACAACCTCGAAACCTCGAACCAAACTTAAAAGAAGCAAAAACAACAAAACAACCAAACAACCGAAACTACTAAAAACCCCAAAACCTGGAAACAACTCAAAATAACCAGCAACCAAAACAACTCAAAACAACATATGTAGCAACCAAACCATAAACCGAAACCTTAAAGCAACTAAAAATAACTCAAAACAACTAAAACAACATATAGAGCAACCAGACTATATGAAAACAACCAAAAAAAGAACCAAAACAACCAAAAAACTTAAAACAATGAAAAACCTCAAAACAACTTAAAAGAATAAAAAACAACCGAACAACCTAAGCAATCTAAGACAACCTGAAAACTCAAAGCAACTCAAAATAACCAAAAAACCTAAACAAGAAAAAACCATGAAATTAGCATTATTCCCTTGGTTAGTAAAGATGAAGAAACAAATAATGTCATGGATAATAATATTTCATGAACAATTACAGTTCGAGAGGCAACTGTTATGATGTATTATCACAACCATGAATTCGCCAAAAATGGAGCATAATGATTTTATGAAATAATTGATGATGTACTAGCTGTTATGCATCTAATATTGTGACAGTCTATGGATTATGCTCATTGCTATAAGAGAAAGAGGAAATCTATAATTGTAATATTAATGGATGTCTTTGAATAGTAGAATTTTTTTTATTTTAAACTTAAGTTCAAGAAGTGGTATCCTATTGTTTGTATTCTTTGTACGAGCTTTTAGTGTTTTTTAATTTAATTTTGATATTTCTTGCAGTTGAATTATGCACAGCAATAATATCTTATTAAATGAACGTATACTTCACATGCAGTACAAATGATTTTATTTGCAGTAGAATATGCATCGTATGAAGTATGAGTTACGTTATCATATTCGAAAAATATGTGCTCAACATATCTTAGAAGGAAATAAATTCTTATTTCAATTACACAAATTAAATTTACAACAATGAATTATCATTATAGCCATTCATTTATGTATTGAAGATATTATTGTAGCTAATTATCTTTTTATTTGGCATGGTCAGTGAGTGTAATTACGTGAGTTCTAATGGATTAGGATGGTGTTTTTACTGTTTGAGTGTTATGATGGTCGAGGTTTAGTGTTTATAGATGCAACATTGGTGTATTTACAAATAATGGTTTGCAGTACAATTTGTGTTATGATGGTACAAATCAATTTGAATCAATGATTTTACTCCATACAACTTATATTAAGTACTTAATCTACATTTGTTTTTTGTACTTAGTTTACAAGAAGATAAATTATTATCATGCAAAAAATGAAGCCAAAAAAGAAGCATTACAGTAAACACATGAAATTGATATGACCAATGTGGTAAAGCCAAGCATGTATTAACATAAACAAGTTAAATCCCCCATAATGGTAGCCCAACTACTTTGCCTGTAATAATGAGTAGACATGCGCCTTTGCATTATTCTTCTGGTGGTCGAACAACTGCAGCCCCAAATGGGTGCACAATGCATTTGAAGACTGCTACATGATGAAACATTCAATAAAAAAAATAAAAAGGTCGTTTATGTTAATTAATATTTCCGATATATGTAATATATACAGGTAATCTTTTACATGATTGGAAAATAAAATGTGGCAATAACATTGCATTATGTATTAAAATGTGATCAAAACACAATTGTCAACCCTCTACTTAACAACGATAATTGTCTATCTATATGTGTGCATGCCATATATACTGCAAATGTCATGTGTGTATAATAAGTATAAATCGACAAAGACACACACATAGAGAGAAAAATAAATACATATATTTAACTCTATAATAAATAATGGAATAGTAGTAAACAAATTATGTAATGAAGTAAATTATTGTATTTGGCACGTCTGATAACCAATGTCTATCCTAGAATTCTATTCTGGTCAACACTCTAATTCCACAACTAAAACTGATTCAACAGAATTACAAATGTGTTAGCTTATGTCATATATAAAGTGATATGAGTAATTTTTCAAGCACTGAAAGCAGAGTAATGATTTTAATATTTTGCAAATCAGTTTACTAAAGTAGTCTTGAATTGACAATCGGCCAATCAGTGCATTTGATTTCCCAATTCTGAGCAGTCTTCTTTAACAGTGATTCTATAGTTGAAATATGTGACGTTCACAAGCATTGACTTGCCATTAATCGCAAATCTTTATAACTATTATTTTCTACAACAGATATACTAAATCTCCATTTATGAGGTTCTAACGCAAATTGAGTCGAGCATAATACAACAGATTTATACATATTAATAACCTGCGAACGTAGTTGCGAAATAAGAATGACTGTCACTGTGACCTTACTTATTTAAAACAATATCTATTCTAATTTCAAATTATTATAAATAGATAGCATATTAGGTTTTGTGCAATGATCTTTGGGAGGTTGTTCATCTGACGCCCATAACCAATAATAAAAATATTACGTTCACAAATGTCAAAGTTATATGTAAACCAGTGGAAATCATATAGGATATGAAGAAATACCTAATAATATCAAAATTGTTATTCAATTACCATCAAACATACGTTGCGATATTTGGAACTTATACACGACACGATGCAATCAATGCATACCTTGAATATACTAGTACTTAGAATCATAATTTGTTTTAACTAACATATATGTTAAGATTGGACTATGTAAACTTCGAGGAAGGAGACACTAATGCCTCCTTCATGTAAATAGAGCTTATTCACTTTGCAATAGATTAATATATGACAGGTCAATACATATTTAATGAAGGATACATATACTGAATGAATTTGGTTTATATTAAATGTAAATGTGGCTTTCATTTTTGTCAACAAATCAAATTGATTCTTTATCATACGTCTATTGTGATGGTTCAATGTTGATGATTTATAGTCATTGGTAATGAATGTCGCCTGAAATATAATAGTTAACATGATATTTGCATCATTCTATAATATCACTCACACAACATGAACATTATGCAAGTCATTGCAAATGTTGGTAGAAGCACATAAATTCCCCTTGAATGAACACTTAATGCATCATCGACTGAAAAGAATTTTGCAACTTCATGTACAATCTATGGTCAATCATTTAGCACAGCCTTATAAATCTTAAAAGATTAAAAAACATAAAAATGTGAAAATATAATTGTCACTTACCACAATTTTCAACCAAACAAAACTTACGTTAAGAACAAAAAAGCATTTACGAATATATATATATATATATATATATATATATATATATATGATATCAATAAAATTGTAACCACCTTATTTCGACGTAACAATTATTGAAAATGTAAAATGTGATACCTTACTTTTGATGATGATGTTCACTTTTATGTCATATGTTGTTGTGAATCATGTGACAATGCCTACTACAGCCTATTCGATTGCTTTTTGGATTGCGATTGTTGAACGATCTCATCAAAGGGTGCTATATTCTCCAACTATACCTCAAGTGAATCGGACTCTTCACCTTCTACAGTATCTTTGTCAATTTTTTCGTTCTTGTTGCATCGGGATTAAAAAAATTAAATCAAAATGTACCACATAGCTTTGATAATGGATGCCTAAGTGTACTCACAATAAACATAACCTGCTTTTGATGTCCGATGATGGTGCAACAATGGTGGCCTACTATTCAGCATAATCTTTGGCACTTTCCTCACATTTCTTGCTTTTATTTGCTATGCATTAAACCATACATTGTGATTAGATTATTGAATGTTATGCATTACTTAGGTAGACACACCACCGAAAAACAGTTACCCATAATAGGTTGTTAAATGTATGGGTCTACAAAGTGCACAATCCATTTCTTGGCTCTTAGTGATCTGCTAATTAATGAATGCACTAAGTTAGCAATAACATGAATGATGTGTCTCTTCAATTGCAACCAATTATCATCATAGTAGTTGTACTTATATTCTTTATATAATTTGCTTTTAAACTTTTCATAACAATGTAACAAATTCTTGAATTACAACATGTCATACCTTACGCTTGTAATTTGCGTATCTGTCAAATGTCGATGTGCATCTCGTGACTTCACCTGCACTACCCCATCCGATCTCTTTTTGGACTATGATGGTTCAATTTCCTCATCCAATAGTACCATATTCTTCAACCGTATCTCACTTGAAATAGACACTCCACTGTTTGCATAAGCTTTTCAAGTTTCTTCATTCATGTTGTATCAGTTTTAACCAATTTCCCACATTTCATCACTCATCATATTCATTTTCTTATCATTAGCCTAAGTGCACTCACATTTGGAATGATAACAAGTGCCCACATCATAAACTTTTTATTATGTCCGATGATGGTGTAACAGCGGCCATCTGCTATTCAGCATCATATTTAGCTAAATTTTCCATACATTTCTTGCTTTCATCTGCTGTGCATTAACACCAGACATCATGGTTAGACTACTGAATGTTATGCATTACTTAGGTAGACATACCATTATAAACATTTACCCTTTTATTTAGTACGCCTAATTTTTTTCATGACCTCATTGACTATTCACAATTCCCCGGAAATACTTTGTTGTTGCATGCCATCACTTGAGTTCGCCAGCCGTTAGTTGTGTCTAAAAATAAACAAGGAAACTTAATCATAATGCCAAACACTATAGAAACACTACAGATGGCTGACCATTATATGTACATTACTTTTTTACCTTACATTGCAACTTATTTCATCATTGCAACCATCTTTCTTCCCAATTTGACACTCATTTTCCAATGGATGAGGCATGCCATATTTGATGTCCATGAATACCTAAAATTATTTATATTGCAAAAGAAAAGTCAACTGCATTATTTTAGTATACTGCAATGTTTTTGCAATGTTTTAATGGCAATGTACCAGTGTCAATATATAAGTTATGAAAAAAAATATTATACCATCTGATATGAATATCATTCTGTAACCTTATGAATATCGTACATGTAAATTATTCTACATTATCCATAATGAATTCTATATGCATTACTACAGCTTTATCATGCATACTTATGCAGAAACCACTCAAGATATAGTAATTACTTGCCTTGCCATTTCCATAACTGCCTTTACTATACCGGTCTATTAAAATTGTCTTGTGTATGTCTTTATTACTCCAGGCAATCATCTGCGGGCTCACTGCCTATTGCATCGGTCATCCAATATCAACATGGTCCAAATATAATAACTACAGCCCATGATTGTAAATTACATTAAGAATAGCCAAGTTTTTATGAAAAAAAGAAAAAGGGCTACAAATAATTTCAATATTCTGAAATTTATGTAATTCATGTACCAAACATGCTCCAACCTATTTTTATTAGTCACTCATTTATAAATTGTACAAAAAAAAATCACTTTTTCACAAAAACTGAAACATATATTGTTTGTAATATGTAAAAAAAATGGTTTACTACTCATGACAAGAAATAGAATGCATCCGCCAAGTCCGAATGAATGACCTTTTACTGCCACAACTTTCTTGAACTTCTTCACAGTTGACACCAACCAGTTCAACACAAATCCAACCCAGTTGAAATCTATTACTCTCTCAATATCCCCAACCGCATGGAACAATTTTGGGCTTAATTAGATTTTGTGTTGGGCATAGAATCACTCCAAGTGTTCAATATAAAGTGTCGGAGGAATTCCCATTTAGATTGACAATTTATTAAAACATTCACAACATCTTTGCTTGTTATCGACCTATGCGCACCATATTGTCTTCTCATTTCTTCAAAGTTCTAAAATTTGATTTAGTCGTAACCTTTCAGTGTTGTTGTTATGAATTCCCATTACCTAACCAATGTGATTTCTGTTATTCTTAGTTGCATATGGTTTTCTCGAATATTTAGACTGCAATTTTTGGGTTCAAACCTCTGCATAAGCTACTAAAACAAAACCCCTATATACTTTCATTATTGGAAGGTTTAACATTTTACCAAATCCAATCTTAGCAACCCATTGCTTTTGCTGCTGGTTCAACTTATGCACTGTGTGATTATAAGTCTCTATGGTGCACTTTAAATTTTAGTACAGTTTGATTTGGTTTTATACTTAAAAAATTCGGTTAACCAAAATAACCGAACAAACTGAAATTTTATTTTTTATTTTTAAATAGTATGATAATTTAATAAAAATATTAAAATAAATAATATTTGTAAAAATTTGATTTGGTTCAGTCGGTTCGGTTTTTGTTTTAAAAATATCAAATTTTCAATTCTATTTGGTTTAATTTTTTATTTATTTCAGTTCGATTTAGTTCTGATTTGATTCGATTCGGTTAAAAAAACCTCTAAAATTATCAAACTGACTGAATGTACACCTTTAATCATGATAACTTGATTTATTGAAATATATTTTTTTGGGCAAAAGATTTATTGAAATATAGATCGAGCCCAATAAAGCTGATTTAATAAAGTAAGTTACACTCCAATGGAATGAGATTGTGGGTCGATTAGGAAAGTATGAGCTACAACTTTAATTGGAATTAGGGACTTTTTCATAAATATACAAAAAAATATATATATTTTCAAGAATATGGTGGCTAATAATTTCGTTTCAAAAATAGGTAACAAAGCAAAAACTTTTTCAAAAACACTGTCTTCTTCTTCTTCTCCTCTCTTTTTTTTTTCTTTCTCTGCAAATCTTTTTTACTTTTCCTCTCTTTTCATTCTCTACTATTGCATAATATCGTTAGCATCACCTCCAAAATAAAACTAAATAAAAGAAATTTTCTCTTTAATAATTCTCTCATTTCATCTATCCATGGCTTCCTCTACTCTCTCTCCTTCTCCTTCTCTTCCGCCACCACCACCACCACCACCATTTATTAACCTCAAAGCCTCAATCTCTACCATATAATTATAATCAATGAGGTTACTGATTTTTATTTAATTTGTTGATCTAACTTTTGCTTTTCTTGATCTTTTCCCTTTAATGGCCAGTAAATATCTTAAAGACAAAGAGAGCACAGAGAAAGCAAAAGAAAAAAAGAAACAAATTGAGTGACTTTGAGAGTTAAATTGTATTTTAATTTTTTTGAAAAGAAGAGTTTTCCTAGCTAAAGACTTGAACTTTATAGCTGTTTTGGACGTTGAAATTTAAGAGTTGTAATGCGTGTGTTTTCTTTTTCAAAACAACTAGAAAGCAACTACCAAAATAACCATAAAATAACCATGAAAACAACCATAAAAACCGCTACAAAACAAGCTTATAAAATTGAAAAAGAACCAAACAAAAAAACAATAGCCAAAACAACTAGAATAACCACTGGAAAACAACCTCATACAAATTGATAGCTAAAGCAACCAAAACAACCAAAAAACAATTGGAAAAACGACCAAAATATAATCTCATAAAACTAAAAATAAACCAACCAAAACAACTAAAAACAACCATCAAAACAACCAAAAATATCTAGGAAAGTAACCGCCAAAACAACTATGAAAACTACCAGAAAAACAATTAGAAAAATTACTATACAATAAGCGCATAAAACTAAAAATGAAACGACCAAAAAAGACAAAAACAACAGCCAAAATAACCGGAAACAGCCACCAAAACAACAAAAAAAAATTACAAAACAGCCTCATAAAAATTGATAGCTAACTAAACCAAAACAACCAACAAACAACTGAAAAACAAAAAAAACAACAGGAAAAACAACTAAAAAACAACCAGAAAAACAACATAAAACATAAAGCTGAAGCAACAAAAAAAAAAACTGCTAAAACAACCACAAAAACATTATCCAAATGAAAAGATTAAGAAAAAAAATAAAAATAAAAAAGTAAGTAAACAAAAGAAAAATATAAAATAAAAATAAGAAAATTGTGGATTTTTAAAAGAATCACATAAAATTGAAAAAAATAATAGAATGCGTAAAAACAAAACATAAAACACCATATAATTAAAAAAATTTTGCTTAATATATACCGTATCCAGTATAATTTTCCCTTGGAATTATGAGGGTTAGAGCCCCATCACTTTTATATGAACGTGTGCTAAGTTCACTGTTACATAATCTCATTTTATTTTATTTTATTTTATTTTATTTTATTTTTTGAGAATAATCTCATTTTATTTCTCAATTGTAAATGTTTCACAAAGTTTTGAGGATTTTTTTTTTTTTCCCGTCAAGCCTAGACTAAAGATAAGAAATAGCATAGCAAAATTATTCCAGTGTCATGGATTTGAAAATCAAGTTTTTTTTTTTCCAGTTAAAATCTGAATTTTTTTTTACATGTTTTAAGCTCTTATAATAAAGATTCTTGAATGTGTTTAAATATTGAACTCTTAGCTATAAAGCTTAATTTTCTTTTTTAAATAGAATTTCAACATAAAAATGTTGGATTATCATGAACTGGCTATTTTTGTCTTTCTTTCCAGCTTTTTCTTCTGCTCAATAATCTTGGATGAAGTTGAACTTTAAAAGCTTTTAAACAAAAAATGGTTAACGCTGATGCTGCAAAAATATTAGCAATGCTGAAGATGCTATGACTCAGAAATTTCTTGTTGCCTTCTTGGCATGCGTTGATTCTTTTTTTCCCCTTTTAGATATGGAAGGAAAATAATTTGGAATTGATTAACCATGAATTCTCCGGAATCTATCCCTGTCTTTGTAAATTATTATCTAATTAACTAGCAACAACTAGCTTTCTGAAGCCAAAAGTTTAGGCATTTTTTTGACTATATGGTGATTGCATGAATTCTGTCGAGATCATAGATTTTTTTTTTTTTTTCAAGGTTTACCATTACATATTGCCATTTTGATTGACATCTTTCTGCAGTTGATGCCCTGCGACCTCCCAAATATATTCTCTGACAAATTTCCTTCCAACAACATCCAGTAGATATAAACCATCATCTCGTGCAGACCAAACACAAGTTTCAAAGTTGCACATTTCTGTTAACTCTGGCCAGTCCCGAAAGACTTGAAACCTGCCGCCAAACTGATCATGGTTCCAATTAAAATCGCACCAGAAACGTGTGGTTCCCAAAATGCTGGTACAAAAACGATAATGAAATTCATCATACGGGGGAATTTCATGGTTACCCAGGTCATCGTCACCGGACCAGCAATGGAGACTCAGAGCACTGTTGCTCAAGTTATTGATAATTTGTACGTCATACCTCTGCGTAATACAAATACCAACACAAGGGTGATTTATAGCTGACACCAGTGCAAGCAACAAAACAATGTAACTGGTTAGAACTCTCATCATTTTGCTTAATCACTATCTTTTTAATGCAAAACCTGACTGTTGTTTTTTTTTTTTATAGTGAGCATTTCGTTTTTCACTCCTCTCTCATTTATTTTGCTTTATCTTATTGGGCATGCAACTCTACAATCTTTGAAATATATGTAGTTGTTGCCTATTTACTTGCTCTCATTTAGTATGCATGTACGACTTTTCCTTAGGTTAAAAAGATTGTGACGTTGTTTTCTTCCGCCTGCTTTGGAGTTATGGGACGTAATTTGAGGATTTAAATGAGGAAGGTAATATTTTTTTTGTCTCAACCACCGATATCCAGAATTTACTGAATTTTGACTAATCCGGTTCGATCCATGCAGGACTATAAAGACAGCAAATGTCTCCCAACAACTAATTCAATATGACTGTATGTACCAAGACTCGAACCGGAAACTTCACTTCAGGGAACAACCATCTGCCACTTAATTCTAATGGTTGTTGGTAGGAAGGTACGTAATATTATTGTTTTATGTAGATTGCTTCAATTAATAAATGCATAAGGCTAGCTTGCGGGATTTTTAATCCTTATAATATGATCTTGTTCTGTTAAGTAGAAAATATTGCATGTATCATGCATCTAATGATAACCTGATCTTCTTTGGCTGGTTGGTAAAGAATCATGCATAACAAGTGAGCTCAATATCAACTCATACTGATCAAGATTATAGGAACCATTTGAGATTTTGGCTCTACGAGTATTGCCAACTTACATTTTAACCTGATCTTGTTTACTTCCCAAAATCTGCACCAATATGAATTAAATGGAGGGTAAATTACATTTTGCCCCCTGTGTTTTGTCGTACTACACTACTTCATTCCTTACATTTGAAAAAATATTTATTCATCCTTGACATTTACTTTTTTTAGCACTCATTAGTTCTTCTGTGGGGATGAAATAGTATAAGAAAAAGCAAATGTCAGAGATGAATAAGTATTTTTTCAAATGTCAGGAAAGAAGTAGTGTAATACGACAAAACATAGGGGGCAAAATATAATTTACCCTTAAATGGACTATTAACTATTTTTTCAGCAGCATGGCAATACATGCTGAAATTAACTTCATTAATAGCCATCTCAATCATGACTCAAATGTTACTAACCCAGTAAACAAGTTTTTTTTTGAAAAAAAATGTGATACTCCTCATACTTCCACTCCCTTCTCCAAATTGACTAATGATTATTGATAAAAGGGATAACAACATTTGCAGGCCTGAAAGTAATATACTTTTTACAATTAAGTACTGAATGTTCAATTTATAACATTTAAGTTCTCTAAGTTTTTAAAAATTTAACCGTTAGTCTTATCCGTTAACTCTAACTGATTAAGCTGACGTGGCAGCAATTTTTGCCACTGTGTCGTCCACATCAGCTCCATGTGGACTGACAGACCTCTTAGTCATTGCCTACGTGGCAATTCTTCTTCTTCTTCTATTTCCTTCTTCTTCTATTTTCTCTTTGGAATTCATCAGCAGGTGTGGCTTCTCTTTGGAACATAATTTTGCCATTGGTAACAGTAATAACTGAAAATTTCTTTGACAAATTTCGAGCACAATACTTTGCTACTGAAGTTGATAAAAGAATTTTGTGATGGGTCTTAGAAGTTCCAACGATTAGCATTGTTGCACTATTTGATTTTGCTTCTCTTACCAGAATTTTCACTACCAATTCCTTCCCATCAGGAAGACAGCCTTTGTAGACATGACTACTACCACCTTTACCAACCATATTTTTTGAAAATTGCAATTCATCAGCAAATTAGGTAAATAAAAACTTAAAATGGTGCCAAGTCAAAATCACTGACATGAAATTTGAATAAATATAACAAACTAGGCATGAAGTTAGAAGTTGCCGAACAAAGTTCATCATAGCTAAACAATCTACATGATGATGAATATTTCTCATGTAGACCTTTCAACTCTTCAGGAAGGCCATTTAAGCCATGAGATGGCGAGATTGGACACCAAGCAATCTTATGCCCAACCATTTGCACAATTGCACCATTCTCTCCTTCCAAATTGGAGTAATGATCATCTTTAATGTTGAAAATAACCTACTTTTGATCAGGATACACAATTGATGAAGAATTCCAGCTTGGTAGTTTCAATACCCACTTATCCATATAAGTCTTTTTTTCATGAGATTTCTCTGAGTGTCTTCGCTTGGGTAAAAAGTCCCGACGAAGAATTGACCAACCATGTTTACATTCTGGTAATCTTTCAACCACAGTAGAATTGAAATTTGGCACAGACTCACTTATTTGAACTGGAACCAAAGCCACTGATTTATCAATCCCACCATCATTAAGTGGTTCCTCAGGTAAATCAGTTTCAAAATTATGCGGGACTGGTAGGGGTGGACTATCAATCAAATTCTTATTCTGCAACTTATGTGAGGAATTTTGATTTTCTATCAGTTTATCTGCCAGAGCAAAATCAGTTGCTTTAGTTAGTAATGCGAAATTATATATAACTTAATAACCCTTAAATTAATAAAGCGAGATTTTTTTTTTGTGAAGTATAATCCAGCAAAGCACATCTAAGAAAAACACAAGATAAAAAAAATCAAATTGTTCATGTGGCTTCATATCCAAAAAGCAAACAAATAGACCTTGTAATGGATTGAGAGTAGCAGGTGTGGCTTCTCTTTGAAACATAATTTTGCCATTGGTAACAGCAATAACTGAAAATTTCTTTG
>CATIWK010264265.1:0-10941 GCA_949634005.1 Mallotus japonicus
TGGAGTGGTATAGAGTTACTGCTATGGTATGCAGCGGATATGCGATGTAGCTAAGTTGTGAGGAATTTTTGGCAAAGATGTATGGCATTTATATGATATTACTCAGCATCTATTCATAAAAAAAAAAAAAAAAAAACAAAAACAAAACAGGGTAGCAATTAGTAAGGTTAGGAGAACACGTGATGTCGCTGCTGCCTAACTCAATTATTGCCCGTACTTTTTTTTTTTTGACAAAAAAAAAAAAAAAAGTACGGGCAATAATTATTGTTAAATTTGGTCCCGCTAATGCCCGTACTTAATTAGTTAGTATGATTGTTAAATTTGGTCCGGCTAATGCAATCAGAAAAAAAGTGGAAAATTGGCTCTTTGGCTTGGTTGAATAATCATATACATGTAAGACATGGATACGAAGACACGAGAAATAAAAATACGAACACAGAAAAATGAATTCTAATTAAAGTATTTGTCTTTTAAACTGAAGTATTTAAGTAGTACGAATACGAAGAAATATGGATATAAATATGGAAAAATGCCTATTAATTGAAATGTCCATGCAATATAGATAAAAACTTTCATTTTAGTGAATTTTCTAAAAATTTATTGAATAAGATGGATATCTGGTAATCCGGCTAATTAAACCAACTACATTTCAAAAAACAATTTATAATTTTCTTATTTTTATTTTTCTAATTTCATTTAATAAAATGATGGAGACTAAACATGAAAATGAAATTAATATCTGGACTACAAAAATCTCTATCCATAAGTCAACTAGGTTAACCCCCAATCCCTTGATTGGACTAGTGGCAAGGATGTTGGGGTGGTGGTTGAAGCTTGGAGGTTGAATTCCCCCTTCCCCTCCAACCTCCCACAAATCCCATCAGTCAAAAAAAAAAAAAAAAAGCCAACTAGGTTAATTGATATCTTGTCATTGTGATGAATAGAAGTTTCCTGTGTTAAAATTATTGAGTTAAAGAGTTTCACCTAATTATTCCATTCACCACGTGAGTTTCCAATTGCATTCATCTGCAAGTCTTGGGCATAAACTTTCTTGGACAAACACTACTTTACAACAAAATATATTAATTTATTCTTTCGTGTTTCGATTCTTTTTTGCTGTATAGAGATTGTATTTTAAGTGTTTTTTTGCCAGCGGATAACTCCAGGATTAATATTTGAAGTGTTATTAGCATATTACATATTTTATCTTAGAGCTGTGCATCATCGGTTCGGTTTAGTTTTTTTTTTTTTGAAAGCTATACAAAACTGAATTAAATTAAAAATATTATAAAAATAATCGAATCAAACCGGATAAAAATAATCGAATCAAACTGGATAAGATTGTAAACGGAATTAAACCAAAAAATTTCAATTCAGTTCAGTTTGATATGTTTGTAACTTTTGAATTTTTGTGATTTTGAAATTTTTTAGTAATATTTTTTATATTTAATTTATTTATTATTTTTTAGAAAACCAACCTAATTGATTATTCAAACAACTTTGGTTTGAGTATTTTCTTTGTATTAAATAATTGGGCAAGAGTTTAAGTATTTAAATACTGAAATTGTTAGTCAAATTTGAAATATATAATGTTAAATCTATCAAACCAAATTACGAACATTCATATAAATTAATAACATTTAAAGATTTCAGTTCGATTTGATTTAATTATATTTTAATCATTAAAATCGAACCAAATAAAAAATATTTCGATTTTACAAAATAAAAACAAAATAATTTTTTTGTATGTCAAACCAAATTAGTTAATTTAATTTGATTTTTTTCTTCTTCGGTTATTTTTGCTCACCTGCACATGCGCCGCACATCCAACATTCAAATGCCCTTATGTCACACAGCACCCACTACAATATTGGCATTTAAAAGTTACAATGTGATAATGACATTTTAATAAATAAAAGTGATTTGTCAAACATAAAAAAAAAAAAATAATCATACTTTTTTTGACCAAACAAAATAATCATACTTTATGTAATATAAAATCTAATTTAATTGTTTATGCTACATTTTAAAATGAATGAATTTTGGACCAATATGGTAAAAAGCCTATTAATAAACTAAGTCCAATAATTCAATTCCGCCAGTACTTGCAAAGAATGATTATTGCACTGTTTATTACACCAATGGTATCTTAACTTTGCCTATATTTCATTTTAGTACTAGATTTTTAATTTTTTTTTCAGTTATTGAAATTTTATTTTTGTTTTAGGTTAAAGTACCTCGAACATATCCAATTAAATTCAGCATAGTGGCAGCCAAAATAAACATATTCTTAACCAAAATAAACATATTCTTAATATATTCGTCACGTAAGCAATCCATTAAATAATCTAATTATATTGTGGGCCCTAGAAAACAAAATTACTAAAGAAAATAAAATTGAAAATGTAAAAACCTAATAAAAATAAAACAAATTTAAAAGGGAAAATAACCCCTAAAATGACTATATTTCTCTTCGTTCTTCTTTTTTGACAGCGATACTTATTGTTTGACAGCGATACTCTATTCTTCTTCTTGAATTCTTCTCATTGATAAACTTGTTTTTTTTGTCCTTTTATTAGGGTTTCACATTTTCAATTTTTTTCTCTTTAGTAATTTTGTTTTCTATGACCCATAAGATGATTAGATTGCTTACTGTGATGCTTACGTGGTGAATATACTAAATTTGATCGGATATGTTCGAGGTACTTAACCTGAAACAAAAATAAAACTTCAGTAACTGAAAAGAAAAAAATTAAAAATTTAGTACCAAAATGAAATATATGACAAAGTTAACGTACCATTGATGCAATAAACCCGATTATTGCACGTTTTGAAGAATTAGAAGTGAAGTGAAAGCATAGCTTTATTATGTAGTTAGTGAAAGGTCTATTGGTCTAAAAAATCTAAAAATTTTTTAACTTGTTGTAATTTTAGCCCATTTTTAAAATCTTAGTAAAAATGTCCAAATTCGATAAATCAGTTACAATTATAGTCTAAAATGATTTTGGTCAAAATTGAGTGTGGAGGTGCTGACGTGATATTCTGGGTGGCACTATTGATGTGGGACCTACTACCACATCAACTAAATATTTACATTAAAGGACCAAATGTTTTTTATTTGCAGCAATTTTGTCCTAAATTTATAATTTTGGCACAAATATCTTTTTTTTTTATAAATACATTACATTTTGTTATTAAATATGCAATATTTAATAGCTAACAATAATACTTAAATTATCAATTATTTTTGTAATTGAAAAAAATTTAAAAATATACATTGTACATTTAACACCAAAAATACATTAGTCCAATAACTAAATTATTTTAAAATAAAATAATATATACATAATTAATAACTATATTAATACATATATTTAATTTTACTTAACACTTATGGTTTTTAATCATGTGAAATATTTTATTTTTTTAAATAATTTATTAATACATTGTTGTATGATAGTATTAAATAAACAATACATATTTAAAATTTTATATTTAAACAATAAATAATTTAAATATTAAATATAAAATTATGTAAATATTTGGATTAAATATTTTTATTAAATATTATTTTATTTTGGAATAATTTAATAATTAGATTAATGTATTTTAGTGCTAAATGTATAATGTATATTTTTAAATTTTCATAAATTATAAAAATAATTGACAATTTAAATATTATAGTTAACTACTAAAAAATTACATATTTAATAACAAAATATAATGTATTTAGAAAAATTAATATATTTGTGCAAAAATTATTAATTTGGGACAAAATTGCAATAAATTGAAAACATTTGGTCTTTTTTTTTTTTTTTGGAAGCAAAACGTTTAGTCTTTTTATGCAAATATTTAGTTGATATTATTAACAAGTCCACAGGCCTCGAGAGTGTTGGCTTATGCACACACATTTAGACTTATAAATGAGGTTAAACTCATGTAATTCAAAGCCAATTAGCTTGTGTTAAGGTCCAATCTACATCACTTATAAGCCCTTTATTGTTTTTACACTTTTTCAATGTGTGATTCCAACACTCCCCCTCGAGTGTAACTAGGCCTGGACCGATTACACTTGTCAAACACAAACAGGTCGCACCTAACGACTCATACGGGGTCACAAACGGGCCGCACCCAACGAATCATATGGATCATATCATACTTAAATGAGTCGCACCCAACAACTCAAATAGAGTCACAAACGGGTCACACCCAACTCCAGGTCTCAAACATAAGCTCAGGATCACTGCTCTGATACCATGTGATAAAATAAGAATTGGAGAAGAAATTGAAGATTTATTCAATTGAGAAAATAGTGTGTGTGTGTATATATATATATATAGCCTTGGAGAGACTAAAATAGGAAGAAAATCAACTATAAAATGGGAAGAATTATTCCTATAATCAAGCTATTTCTAATTGGGCTAATATTACATATTTATAACCTATGATTATGACTATAATCTCATAACAATGTGGCAGTAGCTCCCACATCAATAGTGCCACCTAGGATGCTACATCAATACATCCACTCTTAATTTTGACCCAAATCAACTTTGGTTTATAATTGCAATTAATTTTTCAAATTTGGACATTTTTGCTAAGATTTTAAAAGTGGGCTAAAATCACAAGAAGTTCAAAGTATATATAGTTCAAAACATTTGGATTAATTAGACCAATAAACCTTAGTGAAAATAGTACTAAATTTGGAGAAAAATAGAAAGATTGTTAATTGTGGACATGAAAGTGGAAATAAAATAACAGTCATAATCTCTCAAAGTATATATATTATACGAAATTAAAACAACTATGTCTAGTTGTACTATTTTCTCAACCTCATTTAGTATTTTGTTTGTCTTCAATTTGAGAGAATATACAAAGTTTTTTCTTTTAACTTTGTATCATATATCTTTTGTATGTAGTTATTTCTATATGTGAGAGTGCAACTACTTTTTGACAGTTATATCTTTTGAATTCAAATACCACGGTTGCAACTCTCCCACTTCAATTCCTGTCTTAGCTATATGTTTTGAACGGATGAAGATTTGTTTATACAGCCACAATCCTATAATTACAAGGCTAATTCACCTTGTTCTTAAGATTTAGTGGGTCTTGCCAATCTTAGGCCTGCTATCATCAGTACACCAGATGCTGCCAATACTGATACTCCTTATCCCTGTCATATTGAACCTTTAGCTATCATACCTATCCCTATAAATAAAGTTATTCTTTCAAACAAGTCTAAGAAAAGGAAAAAGCCCAAGAAAGCACAAACTTTAAATGATTTTACTAACCAATATCCAAAATACAAAAGACAGGGGATTAATTTTGTTTTTAAACATAAGAGGAAGTTGCCACAGCTTACCAACCATTCAAATAATGCAAACTCTTAAAACTAATTAACAATGATGGTATAGGGAAAGAATACCAAGACAATGATTATGAAGCCATTACTAAAAATTTACTACTACTACTTTTCAATTTAGGAAGACTTTAGATTTTCATTTCTCCCAAGATAATGATGATGTTATATGAAACCTGACTAGTGTGATGTCTAATGACTCTAAACATTTATGGTATCTATACTCCATCTTTTGTTCAATCTCAGCAATTTCTATATGAAGAATTGAAAACTTTTCTACAATCAAAACTCGCTTTGCCTATTTTAATGATTGAAGATTTTAATTAAATTTGGACTGTAAAAGAGAGATCATTTGGCGCTTTCAGTGAATAGGGTGTTCTTATGTTTAATAATTTTATCGTGCAATCTAATCTTGTTGAGTTGAACCTTCAATGTAACACCTTCACTTAGCGTAAAAGTCTTTGCAAAAGCATAATTGATAGGCATTTATATTTCCTAAATGGCTAATCTCATTTCCATATCTTCATATGCTGCCTTTATCTCGTGGTCCTTCTGACCATAATCCTTTTTGGCTTTCTAGTTATGTTATTGCCTCAAGTACTAAACCATTTAAAACTTTAGATTATTGGTGGAAGCACCATGGTTTTCCAAATGTGGTGAAAGAGATGTGGAATTCTACATCTAGTTATCTACCTCTACATCAAAAAATTTAATGCCGTAAAGCTTAGTTGCAATCTTGGAATACACACGTCTTTGGTAGTTTGTATTCATCTCTCTATCTATTATTCAGAATGGCATTCACCTGCTTAAACAACGATTTGAAGATCAAGCACTATCATTTTTTGAAGAATTACAATTAGCTAGCTTTATATAGCAGTGTTGCTTAATCTCCGAGCATCTAGAATCTATATGAAGGCAAAAATCATGAATTTTCTGGTATTATCTTAGTGATGGAAACACTTATTTCTTCCATATTTATGCTTCTAATAGGTGGTGCAAGAATCATATTTGGAAACTTCAAGATTGTAAAACCTTTGTTCATTCATATGCTGAGATTTCTAAAGTTATCTTTTATGATTTTAATGCCTACTTTAACAGAAGTAGCTTAGTTGATAGTTTTGTTGACAATGTGAATTTTTGAAAGCTTTCACACTCAAGTAAATTTCTTGGAACAATGATTTTCATTGGAGGAGATCAAGGAGGCTATTTAGAGTTGTGGATCCACTAAAACTCTAGGTCCTGATAAAGTCAATTTTCTTTTTTATAAGGAGGCTTGGAATTTAATTCAATTTGATATCTTTCCTATGGTGAATGACTTCTATCTCTCAGGAAAGTTGTCAACTGCAATCAAAATGTTCTTCATTACACTTATTCCTAAAACAGCATCTGCTAACAGAGTTTATGAATTCATGCCAATTTCACTTATCCACGGTCTTTTTATAAGATCATTGCAAAGCTTTTATCAATTCGTCTAAAATCAGTTTTAGACGATATTATTAGCAAATCACAATCATCTTATATAGCGGGAAGATAAATTTTGGATAGCTATTTTATGGGAAATGAAATTATTGATTCTTTGAAAGGCCTTTAATTCTATCAAATGGTAATACTTATTCTAGGTGTTGAAGATGATGTGATTTGGTGCAAAATGGTTAGGTTAGATGAAGGAATGCCTTGTTGGGTCTAGAGCTTCTGTTCTTATCAATGGGTCTCCATCTCAGGAATTTGTCTCCAGCAATGGAGTTAAACAAGATTGTCCCTTATCTCCATTTCTTTTCATCATTGCTCTTAAGCCTTTTCGTTGCTTATTGAAAAAATGGCAGCTTTGAACCTAATTAAAGGATTCCAAATTCTGAGTCATAGTTCTATTTTCTCCCATATGTATTTTTTCAATGACATAGTTTCCTTTTTATAGCCCTACCAAGATCTTGTCACCAACCTTTATTATATGTTAAGGTGTTTTGCTTTTATTTTAGACTTTCAGTCAATTTTCACAAAAGCCAATTGACTGGTTTTGATGTCCCTAATGCTTTACTTGCCTCTACAGTTATTAAAATTTTTAGAATTCACTCTTTACTTAAAATCAAATATCTTGACCTACCTTTAGGGCTCTCACCTGCTAAGAAATCTACTTGGAATTCCACTCATTCAGAAGATTAAGAAGAAATTGTCTTTTTATAAGAGTAGGATTCTTTCACATATGGGATAATTATCTCTCATTAAATTTTATGTCTACTCTATGCCATTATAATTTCTTTCTATTTTCAAGCTCCTCACTAAGGTTGTAGACTTTATCAATCACATATTCGAGATTTCTTTCGGTTGGGTGGTAATAATGGAGGGAATTTATTATGTTAAATGAGAGGTCATCTTTCAACTTGAAATGCTTATAAGTTTAGGGGCCATTGATTTTGTTTCGTAGTTACAAGACGATGATGAAGCTCTTTGGAGTCTTATAGTTCCCTATAAATATTCAATCTCTCATGTTGATAATATTTTCTACACCAACTTAAGGCATCATTCTACCATTTGAAGAGGTATTAATTCAACAATATCTGGTAACAACACTTTCTCTATGCTTATTTTTATGCTCTTTCCTTTAGTGTTGGTTATGGATGCTTAATCCGTTTTTGGATTGATATATAGTTTATCCAAAAAACTTCTAGTGATAGAACTATAAGGTCATATATATATCGTCATCTTCATTAACTTGAGGTATTCGGTTTCCTCCTCCCCTATTCTCTTCATTGCGATTTGGGGTTACTCTTTCAATAGCGTCCAACCTTGCATTCATGTGTACTAAGGTTTCCCTCATCTCCTCCATAGTTCTATTAAAACGCACAAACTCTTCTTGTTGAGCCTCACGTAATATAGCTTCATCCACACGACCACCATTATTATCTTCACTATTGTTTGACATTGCTGCAAAAGAAAGTTAGAAAAACACAAAAGAATAATAATAGAAGAACCTCACAAGCACTCCCTCACATATTTTCACTCAAATGATGGGGGTGTTCACTCGTGTTTAACTCAAACAGAAATTTCACTCACGGCTTCCTCACACCACTCTAGCTAATTTCTTTTATGTTCTTAGGTGAATCACAATTTTAGAACAATTCAAATAGCTAAAAAACTTGCAATGTGTAGAATTCCAAAACTGAAATTTGCAAAACAAGTTGAAGCAATTCGATCACAAGAAAAAAAATAAATAAGAACTAATAAATTAAGAAAACACAAATAGATGCAAAAAACATGTGAAAGAAATACAAACAATCTTCTAGAATATGAGAGAAAACGAATTTAGAAGGTATTTTTAAATTGAAAGTCCAAATCTACCACAATAAGCAATATTCTTTAATGAGCAAGGAATGTAATGATATGCACAATCCAAAACCAAATAGGATTAGGAAAACCTAAATCAGACCTTTAATAAGCAATATTCCTTAATGATCAAGGAATGTAATGATATGCAAAAGTCCTTAATGAGCAAGGAATACAAGATATGACACTTTATTAATAAATGGAAATATGACAATGTCAATATATGGCCGCTATATAATTGGCGTGGGGCACATTACTAACATATTTACTTTGCCTTCTTATCTTTCCTTTTCATTTAAAAAAAAAAGGTTAATTCTAAAGAGAATTGAACTCATACTTCTCTGTAGAAATAACCTTTTTTAAAAATGAAAAGGAAAGATAAGAAGGTAAAGTAAATGTGTTAGTAATGTGCCCCATGCCAATTATGTAGTAGTCATATTCTAACATAGTCATATTTCCATTTATTAATAAAGAGATATTTTCATTATCATTTAGTGATTCTAATAAGTTCCTTGATAGTTAATTCTACCTAAGGTCATCAAGTATATGACTTGATAGTAAAACTCTTAAGTGAAACCTAAGCTCTATTCTAAATTATCCCTAGTCGATCATTATCATTGGAATAATAATGAATAAAAATTAGTATAATATTGACTGATGATTATGTTTTACTAATCACGTATATGAGATATTAAGTCAACTCATAGGTACATACTTGAGAAATGATGTACTAGATCAACCCACTATGAGAATACTATATGGATAATTATCATAAGTGATTTTCATCACAATAGTATTATTTTAGTCGTGTAGAACACCAATCTGTTAGGAAGAAGTTGGAGAAATTGTTGGGTCCAAAATTATTCCAAATAAATACTAACAATATCCAAGTGGTTCAAGCTAATCTCAAAGCGACTCAGGATATACAACGAAGCTATACAAATCTTAAGTGGGCCGATATTGAGTATAATATGGGTGATAAAGTATTTTTAAAGATATCGTCATGGAAGGGTATTAATAGATAAGGCAAACGAGGGAAATTAAGCCTGAGATATATCAAACCATACAAAATGGTAGAACGAGTGGGACCCGTAGCCTATCGATTAGTGTTACTACCTGAGTTAGCTAGAGTATATGATGTGTTTCATGTATCAATATTGAGAAGATACCGAAGTGATCCAACACACATGTTGCAAGAGCAACCAGTGGAATTGAAAGAAAATCTGAGCTATAGAGAGGAGCCTATAATTATTTTAGCTAAGGATAAAAGTGCTGAGAAACAAGGTTATTCCATTGGTCAAGGTATTATGGAGCAATCACTCTCAAAAAGAAGCAATGCAGGAAAGAGAGGAGGACATTAGATGATAGTACTTGAATTTTCTATCTTCAATTGTATCGTAAAGGTGAGAGTGTTATCTGTTGGGGTCATTTTTCAAAACCCTGATAGCCGACGATGAAAAAGCTAAAATGTCTCATCAGACAGTCAATTTGATGAAGAGAATTGAAATTCGAACCATTTCAAAACTTACCGAACTACTAAAACCTTACCCGATCACCAATCAAACCATTTTAAGACCTAGCCAAACCCCGATCAAACCTTAACCTAACCATTTTGGTATTGAGAAAGAGGTTTGAGAAGAGTGATCAGAGAGAAGTTCACCCGAGTTGTGTCTTCTAAACCAACAAGTACAGTTCTATGTAAGGCCTGTATACAGTCTATATTCTATAGTTTTCAATCTGGTTTTGATTCCTGAAGCTTCAGTTTAACCTTTGGATGCCTCGATAACAAACGTCAAACTTTGGTCAACGAAAATTTTCAATGGTCAAACAAAGCTCCCGAAGTTGAATTTCAGTCTGAAACTGTCTTCTAAAATTTCAGTGTGTCAATGGGTCCCGTTTGGCAAAAAGTCAAATTTTGACCTCCGACGGTCAGACTGGGCCCCATAATTGTCTACCTCTCATTGTCCTTATCCAAAAAGAGACACTTGTCAAAAGAGGTGTTCTCCAAGTTTAGAATATTCCAAATTTGGAATATACTAGGACAAGTGTCAACTTATTAGAGGGAAAGTATATATTATTACCTAATAACCCTGAATATTCAAAAGTATTTATATTAAATGTATTAAATGCCACTACTTATGTTTGCCTATAAATAGAAGCTTTGAGGAAGCTTTTAGGGGACTTTTACCACTTCCAAAAAGGAGAGAAAACTCCAGCACAAAAATCAAAATTCATCTCCAAAAAGCCTTAGAAAATTAGGG
>CATIWK010264495.1:0-10869 GCA_949634005.1 Mallotus japonicus
GTAAAACATAATCATCAGTCAACACCATACTAGCCTTAATTCTATAATATTTATACAATAAATAAATGGCTAGGGATAATCTGAATAAAACTCATATTTTAATTTAAGGGTTTTACTATCAAGTCACATACTTGATGACCTTAGAAAGAATTAACTATTCATTTAGTTATCATAAAAAGAAATGATAATGGAAATGCCTCTTTATTAATAAAATGATAAAGTCAATACATAATCATAAAATGATTGACCTAGTGCATATCATTAATACATTCACCCTTTCATGTTGTATGGCAATTTGCGTTCCATTCCCATTATTGGCCGACATCATCAACTTGCGCAAATCACGTGTGGCCTGAGTTATTTGAGAGCGAAAATAACTTAAAAACCCCCAAATAGACATCTGTTGTACACATAAGTCCCGCTTTTCCAAAAGAGTCATACCCACATTAGAATTCTAACTCTCCTTAACCAAGTTAATAAAATCTGGTTCTGAAAGCCAATAATTTTCAATACGAAACTTCCACCCTCTCATATCATGAACCCGGTCTTGAGTATGAATCTCAATCGGTAAGTGATCTGAAACTGAAGAAATTAAAGCATGAAGACTAGCATTAGGAAAAAGAGCAAGCTAACTGTCAGAAACCATGGCCCTATCCAACCGCTCTTGCACAAAGCTATCAGTCCCATGACCCCTTTCCCAAGTAAAATCACTACCATAAAGACACAAATCAACAAGCTCACAATATTCCACAGTTTCACGAAAACCATTAAGAAGCTAATGAGGATAATCAGCTCCACTATTCTTGTCCGCTGGACTAAGAAGATTATTAAAATCCTCTATAACACACCAAGGAAGAGAACAACCATTCTTAAGCAATTTA
This sequence comes from Mallotus japonicus, assembly GCA_949634005.1. Taxonomy (NCBI): domain Eukaryota; kingdom Viridiplantae; phylum Streptophyta; class Magnoliopsida; order Malpighiales; family Euphorbiaceae; genus Mallotus; species Mallotus japonicus. The sequence goes on from CATIWK010264495.1 coordinate 882, forward strand.
AGAAAAGACCAAGTTTCAGACCTATGACTCCTCTCTGGGAACCCAAATAGACCAGTGCAACGCCAAATACTTCCATCAACTTCAGTGATACAAACATCAATATGATGTTAGGAAAATCCCAACACAGAACAAGAATTAGACGTTTTCTAAATAATTGCTAACCCACCACTCCGACCATCACGATAAAAAAAAAAGTGCCCATCATAACAAAGAACACGTTTTATTTTATTAATTTTATTTTCATGGACAAGAGTCTCACAAAAAAAAAATCAGGCTTACGAGATTTGACAAGGTCTCGCAAAGTTAAGATTGCTCGTGGGTTGCCAAGCCCACGATAGTTCCAACTAACACCAATCATGGTGTCCGACGGGGCCCTGTAATAAGCCCGGTCGATACAAAATTATCATTAGAAATAACACCAGAATGATTGCCCCCATCTTGAACTAACTCATGTCCAGATGCCTCTGCATAGTTTATTTCCTGAACAATGTTCCCAGAAATATTCTCTTTGTCAAGTCTCTTATGTTTTTTCTCATCAAGTAGGTCCAAGTCATTATCTTCATCTTCCAAGTCCATTGGGCCTGAGTCAGAATGACCAAGAGGGAGCCCATTATGAGAATTCTTACTAACTAACTACCCACTTCCTGAAAATTTAGCTGAATTATTGACACCAACCACCATTTTAATTTTTGAAGCTGCTAAAGCCGGTGCAACCTTATCAACTTGAACTTTAAGATTTTCAAATTTCGAAAACCCATGATCATCTCCATCCTCCCGTAACCACCTCTCTCCACTACCAGAACCACCACCTCTCCTTGTTGCCTTCAACTAAGAGCCTCACCCACGATGGATCTTCTCACTGTAAGAATCAAACTTGACTAAACAGAAATTCTCAATGTGATCAAGTCAACCACAGATGAAACAAAAGAAGTTCAGCTTTTCATACTTGAACTGAACCACACTACTATTACAAGCTTGCATGCGTATTTTTTCCATCGTTTGAGGGGTTCACGCACATCCAATCAAACCCTAATACATATGAACGGCTTCTAGGAACTAGCATTACCACCCGCATTATATTCACAAAATTCTTCCATAAAATTTCCCAAGCATTTCCCTATTGATTCTGACATATAGCCAAGAGGGAGCTCATGAATCTGTACCCATACAAACACATAAAAAAGCGAAATCACAAACGGTATCTCACCCTATTGCAAATGGTGAAGTAATAAGAGATGGCCCTCATACGTCCATGGTGATCCCTCTATAACCCGCTTCAAATCCAGAATATGATAAAATTTAAAAAGAAACCGCTGATCAGCAAGCTCCTTAATGTTAATACCCTTAACTGGTCTCCATAATCCCTCCAACCTATTCTTTAAAGCAGTAAAATAAAAAAAAATTTCTATAAGGAAACGGCCAACCAGACAGAATTCATTGAGAGAAACCTCATCAGCAACCTTATCAACTTCTAAATCAAACTCATCTTCTTCAACCGCACTTAGAGATAAATCTTGAAAACATTCCTCCATGGATACAAAAGTGATAATAGAACATAAAAGAAAAGAATAGAATAAAGAAGAAAAGCACTCTCAACTAAACAGAGAGAAAAAAAAAGACGTTCTCAACATTGAAATGACATATAATTACATATTATTTGAAATTTAATATTTAAAATTTAAAAATTTTAAATCAAATACTTAGAGTATTTTATACGTTCGAAAGATATATATATATATATATATTTATTTATTTATTTATTTTTATTTATACACGTGGTGGTGGTTGCATGAGGGGATACAAATCGGAAAAGAAATGAAACCGGAGAGAATACACGAGTTATTCTATAAAAATGCCAAATTGGGCCAAAGAATTAGAAGGACTGGATGCTCAGGGCCTAATTAGACCTTGTTCCAAAAAAAAAAAAAAAAAAAAAAAAAAAAAAAAAAAGGCAGCGGGGACAGAATCCGAAAACGCTTCTCTCCACTTCTTTCTCCGTTTACTTCCTTTTGTATTCTTTAAAGAGATAGCTGCTGAACATCGAAGAGGATTGATGGTGGTGTACAATTTGTAGCTCAGTTAAACTCATTCAATTTTCCGACAATTCTCCTTTGCGTCAAATCTAATAAACTTAAACCATGATAATCTCTTATTGCCATGGTTGAAGGGACAATGTAAGCGGCTGTTCCTGGTGATTATGGCCTCTTTTTGAGATGGTTTTGTGTGTACGGACTCCCTCACCCTCAACCTCTCTTTAGATACCTTTACTAACACTTAAACCTAACTGTATCCATTTTTCCCAAATCGAGGTTATCAGTTTTGGTTTGCAGTTCCGATCACTTCACGCAATTGTGAGTGAAATTAACTGGGGGGGAATCGTTCCTACGGTTAAGCACTACCTTCTGATATCAATTTTCATCTTGATTTGAGTAAGTTTCTTCAATCCCTAATTTTGGTACTGATTTTAATTTTTTGAAAGTTTCAGTTTTACTCTTCTTCTTTGTTATTATTTGAAGTTGTATTCTTGTATTAGGTAGTTTTGGGTGCGTGTTTGAAATATATTCGCAAGTGAAGTGGTTCTGCAACTGTCAAAGCATAAAGCTTAATTTTGAAATATTAACGAATTGAAGTTTGAAGGCGGCTGTTGTTGATGTGTTTTCTTTATTATTTCTCTGCTTAATTGCCCTTCTTCATAAGCAATATTAATAAAAGATGTCTGTTTTAATTCAAAAAAAAAAAAAAGGTCTTTGCATTTCTGCTGCACAAATATGAGATATACAGTGTTTTATACAGTGTTTTCAATGATACAGATCTGGTCAAATGAATGGACCATTGTGTGCCAACCATGTGCATAGATAACATGAGCAGGCTTTCCTACTACTCAAATGAAACTGGCCACTGATGAGAAGGAAAATTTTGGCTTAAGTGGAGAGCTGCAGATTCTTAACCTGAAACCAAAATGTGAAATGTAAAAATTGGATTTTCTGTGCTTTAGAGTTGAGACTAGTTGACATAATAAATTAAACGGAAATGTTATGTTGGACTTGACTTATCAGTAGCCTTTTGAATTGTGGAGTTACTGAGCTTCAGATTCTAATTATTCTATGCATTTGATTGATATCCCCTTCTGGTTTTTTTTTTTTTTTAAATCTGGTTGATACTTGTTTGTTTAATGAGGAAGATCAGATCACTTTTATATTGGGTTTGAAATTATGCATGCTATATCTCAATGACAATAAAGTTATTTGTTGGATATGTATAATCTGTGCTGCTAATTATTGTACTATTTCTTGGCAATATTTGAAACTTAAAGATTGGACGCTGTACATAATTAAAATTTTCTGCTGCTAATTGTCATTGTAGCCGACAAAAAAGTAAAAAAATTAAAAAATGGTTCAAGGTTTTTGAGAGTTTGGAAATTGAAAAAACTAAAGGCATTATGCTCTCGAGAGTTTTAATCTGTTTCTTTTTCTGGCTTCAGATTGTACTCCTTTTGAATGAGAAAGGGTGATCCTGCTTATGGCAAAATGAGTGGAAGTAGCCGAAGACGCAGTTCCAAATGGGATTTACTAGAAGAATCTCATATTCCATTTGATAGTGTACATGAAAAGGGATGGTCTGGAAAATCAGGTTTATCTTTTCATGACAAAGAATTGCAACGTGGTTGGCTTTCTCCTGAAGCAGCTGGTGGTAATCGCTCCAAGTGGTCTGTCATGGAACCTTTGCCTGGACGAAGAGGCTCTCGTAGGGATGATAGCATTGATGAAGACCATAACAGAAGTTTAAAAGCAATGACCACATGGGAGGAAGAAGAGAGTTATGGGACTAGAATGTCACCTGGTCTTGATGACTGGAGACAGCAAAATCGACGCAGCTCTCCCAGAAATGAATGGAAAAGATCTAGAAGGTTCCATGCCATACTTTTTTTTTTTTTTTTGTTATTTCTAGATATATTACTAGTTTTTTGGTTGTCCTTTTTATACCCAATAATATCACTTTCTGCCCATTAATTGTCCTATTTAAACCCAATATATCACTTTCTGCCCATAGCCTCAATAACTCATATTATATCATATACTGATGATTGGCAAAGAAATCCGCCTTGAACAGTGCTTCAGTTCTTGTCACCTTGGTTTTTTCATGTTCTATCGCTTTTAACAGCCAGTATTTGGTTTAAAATTTTGATAAATTTGATTATTCAGGAGGTACTAGTAATGATTTATTGTCACTGCTGCTTCTATTATTGCTGTTTCTGATTGTAAATTGAATACTACGAATGCTTCTCTCTGTCTGTCTTTGGTGGATTTGATGCAGTTAGTTGGTGTTATATGATTCTCCTGTTTTGGCTTGTTTGCAGAAGCATTAGCCGGAGTCAAAGTCGGAGCAGGAGTAGAAGCTCAGACCGTGGTTTTGGGCGAGAATCAGGACTTCATGACAGAAGCAGAAGCAGATCAGGGCTGTCATCTCAAATATGCAAAGATTTTGCCATTGGGAGATGCAGGAGGGGTGATCACTGCCAATTTCTCCACCAAGGCACTCAGAGTTACAAGGATGATTGGGAAAGAAACAGGAAAAATGCAACTTCAAAGTATCCCATCACCTATGATTCTAGAGAATACCCCAGTGGGAGTGGAAGATCTGCTGATTGTTGTAATGACTTTCTTGAGGGCAGCTGTAGGAAGGGTGGATCCTGCAGGTTTGCCCATCATGTTGCATCTCATGCAACTGGTAAGGGGTCTTCTAATGAGGTAACCAGAGAAAGAAACAATGACAGAAGGCATAGAGATGCATCTCTAGAGAGACGTGGCGACCGTGAAATTCGCCGACCAGCTGATGTTCCCTGCAAATTTTTTGCTGCAGGTAATTGTAGGAATGGAAAATATTGCAGATTTTCCCATCAAGATCAGGCTCATACAAGTCCTGAAAGGTCACGGGATGGTAGGTTTTCACGTGATCCAAATTCTGATGATATGGGAAAAGTGTGGAATGGTCCAAAATGGAGCACTACAAGCACTTCAGATGCTGGAAAATTGAATGACGATAAAAATGGAACAAATGCTGATCCTGATCAATGGGGTGCCACACGGTCTGTTGATGATAGATGGGGTCGTCGTTTGGAGGAGGACAGGACACTTAGTGAATCAATAGTTGATCATAAAATGGCCGAGGGTGAAAAAATGGAGACCCTTCCATGGAAGACAGAGAAAGCTGGGGATAATATACTTGGTTCTGAACAAAGAGCTGGTGAAAATTGGCTTGGCAATATGGATATGTCTCCTGAATGGAATTACAAAGTCCAGAATTCCAACCTTATTGATAAACAAGAGCGTGTTTCTTTAACCAGTTGTGATCCCAGTACAACTCTAGAAGCTTCAGGTCAGGTGCATAGTGCTAGTGTAGCTGTGCCACCACTGATAAACGAAACATCTGCCAAACCAGATGTTGGTAATAGTGGTTTGCCACATAATGACAACATTCTGACTGGAAAAACTTCTAGTCCTAATGGTAGTGCTTTTTCTAATATCATGTCAGCACCTAGCTTCAACCAGAGCAGCCTGACTTCAAATGCTTTACCTCTTCCAGGGATAAATATGGGTGGACAGGGTCATGTAACAATCCTGACTTCTAGAAGAGGAGAAGGCATTATTAATCCTCAAAATCAGACACTGCTCCAGGAGGGAAAGACAATTAGCAAGCCAGATGTTGGGGAAGCAGATACATCCCAAGTGAGTTCGCGAGTTCCAATTGGTCAGAACACAGTAAGCAGTGAACAACTCACTCAGCTTACTAACATCTCAGCCTCTATTGCGCAGTTACTTGCAAATGGACAGCAACTTCCACAACTTTATGCTGCTCATACTTATGCCCATAATAGCATAGAAAGACCATCATTTGCCAACTCCGAGGGGCCTGTTGAAGCAGATGCTGCTGTGAACATGCAAGCAAAAGAAACTGTAGGGAAGAGGAAGCAGTATGATCCTATATGTGACAGCATCGAGCCTGAGAAGCACGATTTCAACGATAATAATCTCCAAGGTGTTCCGCCCAACCCCATTAGACAGAAAATTAGTATAAATGGGAAACTAGAAATGTCAACCAAAAGCTTATCACCCTCATTTGTTGCTGGTGCAACAAGCAATGGTGACTACAACAAGTTATGCAGTTTGGAAGAACCTAACAACAAGAGTTGCCAGTTAAATCAGCTGGAAATGGGTGCAATCTCCAAAGAAACCGTGGGAAACGATAAGGTAGTGACTGAGGAAAGCAGAAAAGTAGAGGATAAGACTGCACAGGAGAATGATCCTCTGGAGAACATTGGTGGAGATGGCAAGAATGATGAGGGCAAAAAATGTAAAGATGTTAAAGGGATCCGCACCTTCAAATTTGCACTTGTGGAGTTTGTTAAGGATCTTTTAAAACCCGCCTGGAAGGAAGGTCAAATGAGCAAAGATGCATACAAAAACATAGTGAAGAAAGTAGTAGACAAAGTTACTGGCACAATGCAGGGAGCTAGTATTCCTCAAACGCAAGAAAAAATTCAACAATATCTTTCATTTTCAAAGCCAAAGCTGACCAAACTTGTACAGGTGGGCTGCCTTTTACTTGGTTTACATTGTATTCCATAATGACTGTTAATTTAGTTAAAGAATATGATTCCCCTTCCCCCCCCTCTTCTCTTTCATGCAATTTCCGATGTTTCTTTTATCTCTTCACTTCTGAAGTTTATTTTAAGGTCGAAGCTGTTGAATTTTATGTTATACCCTTAAATCTTTATGCTATCATCATGTCATTAACTTGTGTTTTTCCTTTTGTTTGGGTTGCAGGCGTATTTGGAGAAACATCAGAAGGATAAATGAAACAAGGAATCTCCCCTGTTTTCTTTTCTTCTCCTATTTCTTTTGGTGTTACATGGCAAGCTCATAATATTTCTTGTGAATTTATTATTGTAACACAGTGTTTAGAGCAGCAACTCTTCCTTTTTTTTTTAAGAAAAAAAAAATGTGTTTTGAGTTAGAATCAAGATTGGCTAACCTTTCAGGTCCAACCTGCATAGCTACCTGTTTATGTTGGCATTTCATATGGGTATTTTTAGTGGCTACTAGTTATGGCTGCCCATTTTTCAGAGTTTCTTTTTTTTTTTTTTTTTTTTTTTTTTGAGCATCCCATTTTTCAGAGTTTAGTTGTTTTTTATGACATAATTTGCATCTTGTTTTTGCTCCATTTTTTTTTTTTAACTCTGTTTCCTAACTTGTTTAATCTTAGAATTGTTGGTGTACTATTTTCATCTTCCCATTGCCCTTGTATAATAATTACTGATGAGGTCTGGCCGAGCATGCTGGGCATGCTATTTCCTCTTCCTTTTCCCATTTGCAGAATTTTGATTACTGTTCCCCTGCTATGGGTGAGCAAAACCAAACCGAAATTGAAAAACTGAATTGAACTGGTTAATTTGGTTCATTTCGGTTTTTAATTTTGAAAATTAACAAAATTCAATTAAGTCGAATAAACTGAACTAGGCTATTATATATAGAAATATTGTTGATAATATAAACAAAATCCTCTTGTAGCGAAGTGGTGGGTACATGTATTCCTGCACTCTAAAGGCACCCAAGTCTTCGTCTCTTTTGCCAATAATGTGAAAGAAATCAAATGCTTATTAAATGCAAGGTAATTTCATTTCACCTGTAGAATGATAGTTAGCATGAAATGCATAATGTGAAAGATGTACATGAAATGCTTATTAATGTACAGTGGGAGTTGTCTTTGATTTGTCCTTTAGGAGATGACCACCACACTTATTGACTTTACTGCCATCACCAGCTTGTCATTCGCTAGTATAAAGGTGCTGTTTGATGTTCCATTGGATCTATAGGGACTAGCCCTAGAACACCATTTTGTTTTATTTTTCAATGGTCCGACATGGCTCCAATGATCCAAGTAGTTTAGAGAACACCATTTTGTTTGATTTTTCATTTAGATTTTAGGGGACTAGGCTTTTGGAGTCAATAACCACATCTCATCAGATTTTACCTTATTTGATTAGTGTTATTACCACTCGTCTAGATGTTGCCCCCAGGACCACTCACATAAGTTGATGGCATCTTTCTGTAGTCTTTATCTTGATGCATGAGCCTCATGATGTTATTTGACATCTTTGTTGGTGTGCTTTTGACTTCCTTGAATATTCTATTCAATTATCCTTGAATGTTTGGGTTTGTGGCCTCTTGGTTCATTGCCTATTGATTATGGTTATGTTTATGATGCATGTACTCCATGTTTATGCATGCAATGCTCATCTTCATACAAATGCTTATGCATGTAAATGTTTAATGCAGAGGGAACAATATAGGGCTGCTCGTTAGTGGCAGGAGAGAAAGGCATATTATCAAAGTAAGGTTAGGACATTTCATGACAGGGGGCTTATCTACTGGAACAAGGGAGAGAGCCTTGAGGCAGAGCCGAAGCGAGTGTGTTTACATGACCCTGGTGCTATAGAGTATAAAGATATTAACAAAATGACTAGGAAGGCACTTGTACTTTGGCCTTAGACCTTAAAGCTCCTTTCACTTTCTTTAGTCGCTCTGAATTTTTTTTTTTCCCAATCATGATTTCTAGGCACTAAATTAAGTTTTTTTTTAGGTAAGAGTTATAAGAATGGATTGATGGATGAACCATGCTCACATTGGGGTATGGTCCACGCGCTGCCCACGCATGTTTTTGGGTGCTAGAAGGCAACTTTCAGGTTGGTTTTTCGTTTTAATGAGTTTGGAGAGTTTAGAAGGTTCTAGTGATTTATTTTTGTAGTGTTTAGGTTAATCTTATAAGGTTCTTGGGAAAAGATTTATTCTTTTTGGGTCACTTTGGAACTATTTGGTAGGTTTTTAGTTTTTTTTTTTTTTTTTTTCAAGCTTACAAGTTTTGTTCTTAGTTTGGGGATTATGATGTGTTGACCACTTACATGATCGATCTTTAAGTTTTGACTTTAATAAACAATTTGATCAAACTAATTATATTTCTTAAGTGTGAATTAAACTCAATCATTATGTCAAAAGAAGTTGAAGATGTTCAAGGCACTAAAAGCCTTTTTGAAGCATCAAACTCTCATTCAAAAGTTCCTTGAAGCATAAAAAAATCATCAGGAATCAATTGAGAGCAAACCCACACAAACTTCAACTCAAAACTAGCCTATCTGTGCCCCTCTTGAGCAATAATCATGATCGTGAGTAGTTCTCATGAGTTGAAGGAACAAAAGGACATATATTCTCCTTAAATTCTGGATCCCTCACGATTATGAGGAGGTCAAACCTGATCGCAAGGCATCCAAATTGTGATCCATGAAGACATCACTTGGTTAAAGAACTCTAGGATGCTCATGATCAGTGATCATAATCGTGATCAGATTGTGATCATTCCCAGTCTAGGAGACAATGACTAAATTGGCTCTAATGACTAGTTTTTTTCACCCTCCACGATCGTGACCATACCTACATGATCATAAGCAGCACACTTTCTAAAAAAAATCTAAAACAACATTAAATGAAGCTTGTAGAGGTTAAAGACATATTAATTACTTCCCAACAGCTAAAAATTAAGTTACAACTATAACTATACACTTGAGCATTGTTTGGTTAGATACATTTAAATGAGCATTCAATTTCTCTTTAGCATTAAAGACTCATAAAAAATTCTTTATATTATTACATTATTGAGTGTGGTTGTGTGTTAGAACTAGGTCTCTTCTTCATCTATTTCTTGGGTTAGAAAAAGGGAAGTGAGGATCTACTCTTGTCATGCAGTTTATATGTTAACCTATTAAAAATACTTGAGAATTCGTTTTAAGAGTGATAAAAAAAAACTCTTGTTGTAAGGTTAAAGTTGGGCCTTAAAACTCATTTGTGTAAACTCAATCAAAGTGAATAGATTGAAGTAAGTTGAAAATTCTAACTTGGGAAAGTTAGGAGGAGACATAGGTTTAATTTAAAAACTG
>CATIWK010264543.1:0-21199 GCA_949634005.1 Mallotus japonicus
GGTATAAATATAATAATTATTTAATTATAATTTACAATAATATTTATTTAATTATGAACTATAAAAAAATTAATTATATACATTTAATTTTAATTTTAATGAAGTTATTTGTTATTAGTTATTTTTAATAAGGGTAAAATAGTCTAAACAAAAAAGAAATACAAATCAGCTATCAGCTGATTGGAAAAAGCTCCAAAATAGAACTTTTCAAATCAACAACTGTTTTGAATAAAATCAGCTATCAGCTGCTGATTTTAATGTTTTACCAAACACCTAAATTGTAGTTGATTGAGGAAAAACATCTATCAGCTACCCCAAAAAAGCTAAACCAAACACCCCCTTAAATTGATAATAACTGCTTATATCGATGATAGTCTCTTATTATCTATTTCTATTTTATTTACTTTATTTTACTTATTTATATTTAATAAATATAGATTTCTTATTTGTTATTTCTTGATGAAATTTTTAAATTTTTCATAGAATTTTACCTTTTATAAAATGTTACATATTTCTTTATGAATTTTAAATATCTTTCCGTCTCATTTAAAGATAAAAAAATCGATTTACCGCTAATCAAAGTCATTGCATGAAGCACACAAATCGTCAAATTGTACATTACTAGAGCATTCTCTACATGATTGAAGAATTACAATAAAAAATTTTCATGATAGTGAGATTTTTTTGGTATTTCTTAATTGTACTTTATTTCTAGGAAGAATAATTTGTTTTATCCACAACTGTAGGCATTTATCAATTAAATCCTACTTAATTTGAAAATCATTTCAATTTGCTCCTTCAACTTTATAAATTGTATCAATTGTATTCAATTTTATTTGAAGAATTTAATTGTATATTTTTTAAGAAAAAAATTTTGAAACAATATTTTCAAGTTTTAATTGTACCATTTTTGAAATTTTTTAAAATTTGACATAAAATTGTATCTTTTTATGTATCAATTAAAAATAATAAGAAAAAATTGATAACTTGTGAATCAATTTATTATATAGAATAATATTAATAAAAATAAAAAATAAAATATAAATAAATTAAGCACTTTTAACTATCACTATAAAAAATGATAAAATTTTAATTTTTAAATTTTTTCATACTTTTCAAAAAAACTAAATATTTTTTATATTCTTGACTAATATTGTTAATATCTCAAAATTCTCTCTTTTTTATCTAATGCTTTTTTGCTTTGACCTCTATTAGAAAATTTTTCTAAATAATGTGGTTGAAAGTTGAGAAATAAATTTTAAAATAGTTAAAATTTAAGAATTTTTAGTGAAAAATTAAAAATTTATGAAAATATTTAGAAATGAATTTTTAAATTTTTGTCAAGAGTGAAAAATTAGAATTTAAAAATACTTTTGTATATTTTATTTTTTTCTTATAGGAAAAAAAAGGATAAAAAATTTAATAAGTGTCATGTTTATTTTATAAAGATCAAAAAGTAATTTTTAAAAATATAATTAGATCCTTTAAATAAAATTGAATGAAATTGACACAATTCAAAAAGTTGAAGAAGTAAATTAAAATGACTTTCAAAGTACAATTCAATTGATAATTGACTTAAAGTTTAGAATACAACCGATAATTTTCCTTATTTATATTATCTCTTGATTAAGATATATTTTTAGTTTTCAATGAATTAATGATTTTTTCTCTTAAAAAAATTATGAAATAATTTTTTGTTTAATGTAGATTTTTTTTTATCATATTATTCTTGTTAACAAATCATACGAATCCCCCACTCCCTGTCTCCTCCCTTGTGGTATTGAGATTTAACCACTTCATCTGGTTAAAAAACAAAAAAAAAAATCAGGTTAACTAAACATTTCAATAATCAGTGTCTGTTAATACTTTAAAGAAAACTATACCAAATGCACATATAGCAATGCTCAAAACAAAGCTAAAGTAAATTACTGAGTGAGGAACTTTTATATTCTATCTCCTTTATCAAGATGAACTTTAAATCTCACCACACAACGGCAAAGTAGGGAAGGATGCAGCTTTATTTGACCAGAAAGCTTTATACATGTATGCACATTTTTTTTTTTTTTTGGCGATTCATGGATATAGTCATTATACATCACTTTTCTGGATTCTATTCTTACTGTAGTGTGAAATTGAATTATGAAATTAATATTATTAAAAAAAATTATTATTTAACTATTCAATTTTTGACGTTATTATTATTTAGCTATTCAATTTTTAACGTTATTATATTACTAAAAAATTTTGAAAAACTGAATTAAAAAAAGTGCATATCACTTGTGAAAATGGTACACATATCCTCCATCTCACATAATAAAATCTTACCATCCGGCTATAACCGTAATGATATATAAAAAAAAAAAACAAAGAAACCTTTCCCCATCAAATAATAATAAATGAAAACGATCATACAAAAAATGTACATACATATCCATATTTATAATGTTTTTAGCCCTTTCCCCATCAAACAATAATCAATGAAAATGATCATACGAAAAATGTACCGAAGAAGAAATTTATTTTCTAATGTTTTCCTAGAAAACGAAATTTGATCTAACAAACATATATTTATATCATAGTGCATCACTTTTATTCTTTAGGACCCAAAAATATTATATGAAAATCATAGTGTATGATCACTTTCATTCATTAGGACATAGTTATGTATTTGTATAATATTCATGCACATATTAATTGCAACATTGGCAACGATAACGAGAGAACATGGCATGCAGCACGGGAAATCTATACCATATCCATACCTATGTCAAAAGACAAGCAAAGGTGTGGAAAGCTCTCATCTATCATTAAATCAAACCTGAAAAATTGGTTGTTCACTTGGTTTTTTCTTTTTGTATGTGAGGCCAGTCACTGATTTGATATGTGATTTTTAAAAAGATAAATAAATTCAACAAAAAGGGTATTTTAGCTACAATCAAATTATGAGTTAATTAATTTGTTTGATTAGTTTTTTTACAATATATTGTTCTACTTTAATATGATGTATTTAAAATTTAATTTAAAAAAAAAACTTTATTTGGATTTTTTTGATGTAAAATAATATGATTTATTTTAAATTTTAACATATCAATTTGACCATTGGGTCAAATTATTTTAATTTTATCAACTGTAATATTGGTGTATGACAGCAAGTTGAATTGAGAGTAAATTTTTCTTCTTTTATTTATGTGTGTCATTTGTTTATTGGATACAAGTTTATATATACTGTACATAAGACTAATTTTGGATATAAAATTAATTTACATTAATCTAGGCTAGAATTATATACTGAGTTTAGGCTAATATCATGCCTTTATTTTCTCACTCCAACACTTCCTCTTAAGTTGGTGCATAAAATATCCTTAATATCCAACTTGTCCAATGAGTCATAGAATACTCAGTTTGAGACATTTTTTGTGAGTATATTAGCTAGCTGATCTTCAAACTTTACAAAAGGGAGTAGACTATTCTGGCTTCAAGTTTCTCTTTGACAATGTGCCGATCTACCTCCACATGTTTTATCCAATCATGTTGAACTCGGTTATGAGCAATCTCCATAGTAACATCATGCCTTGATTTTCTCAGTCCAATCCCTCTAATTACTCACTCCAACACTCCCCCTTAAGTTGGTGCATAAATGTCCTTAATGTCCAAACTTGTCCAATGAGTCATAAAATACTCGGCTTAAGACAGTTTTTGTTAGTACATCAACTAGCTGATCTTCAGACTTTACAAAAGAGAGTCGACTATTCTGGCTTCAAGTTTCTCTTTGACAATATATCAATCTACCTCCACATGTTTTATTTGACCATGTTGAACTTGGTTATAAGCAATCTCCATAGCAGCCTTGTTATCACAATATAAGTTCATTTCAGTCATGGGAGAATAACTGATCTTGCTTAGTGACCTTCTTGGACAAACAAGTTCACAAAGCCCTTTCGATATGCCTCTAAGCTCGGCTTATGTACTTAATAACGCTACAATCTTTTGCTTCTTACTCCTCCAACTCACAAAGCCCTTTCTTCTTTCTGCAAGTAGAGCAAGTATATATTTTTTCTGGGATAAAATATGCCATGTTTTGACTGAGCTACTTCAATACCCAAGAAGTATTTTAGTCCCCCAAAATTCTTCATTTCAAATTTTTTTGCTATATGTCTTTGCAAGTCCGAGATCTCCTTATCATCATCCCCATAATTATCATATCATGAACATAAATGAGTAGGGTTGTTATCTTTCGATCTCAATGTTTTAGGAATAGGGTGTGGTCTGAGTTTTTTTGCTTGAACCCATGCTTTCTCATCGCCAAGCTAAATCGACCAAACCATGCTCAATGCGATTGTTTTAGACTATATAATACAATTTGCAATTTACACACTCATTCAGCTTGTGATGGAGTGGTGAAGTTCGGTGGAATATCCATGTATACCTCTCCCTCAAGATCCCATGTAAAAATGCATTATTTACGTCGAATTGATGTAGAGGCCAATCTAAATTTACTGCAAAAGATAACAAAACCCTTATTATATTTAGCTTTACAATCGAAGGGAGCATCTTTTGGTAGTCAATTCCATGGATCTAAATATACCCCTTTACTACAATTCTTGCCTTGTATCTTTCTATTGATCCATCTGCATTGTGTTTAATGAAAAACATCCACTTACATCCAATAGTTTTCTTTTTCTTTAGCTGTGAAATAAGAATCTAAGTCTCATTCTTTTATAGGGCTATCATTTCTTCAATTATTACTCGGCTCCATTTTGGTGTCATTCATTCTTCTTGCACAATATAGGGAACATGCTCGGCAAACAACTTATGTACAAATATTTTCAAAGGCTTTGAGAGTTTTTGAGTGGATATATGATGAGCAATAGGGTACTTCCTCACTTTTTCTTCATGGTCGAGTGAGTATCAAGTTAGTGGCTTTCCTCGGTTATGTCTGAGAAGTATTTTATAGTCAATAGAATCATTCAAAGTATTTAGATGAGAGCTTAAAATTCATACCTCAAGGGTATTCTCAGGAGATTGGTAGCTTTGTAATGTGGGGGGTGGTTTCCTCCAAGTTCTCTTCTTCTAGCTTGACATTACCATGTTCGAAATGTTCAAGATGCTCGATAGTCTCTTTTAGGTTCACTTTGGCATGCTTAATAGTCTTGTTCGGGTTCCCTACAGCATGCTTAGTAGTCTCATCTGAGTTCCCTTCGGCACTATTTTCCCTTCCATTCAAGTTCTTATCTAAGTCATTTTATCCTAAGCTCAACCAATTTTTAGATACTTAGTTCTACTCTTCATTCAATGGCTCCCCCTGAAGAGGAGAATGAGTATCTCGGTTCAAAAAAACATGTTCAATTCAATAAAAGTCACATCCATAGAAGTTTATAAATGCCAAGTAGTCAGATCGTAGTACTGATATCCCTTTTTATGAGTTTCATATCCTAAGAAAATACATCTGACTACACATGGATCGAGTTTTATTTTTTAGTTTTTATCAAAGTGAACATAAACCACTTAGTTAAATACTCGAGGAGGCAGCATGAGAGTATATAGCAAATGGACATGATGAGCAAGAGCT
The DNA here is from genome assembly GCA_949634005.1 of Mallotus japonicus. Lineage (NCBI taxonomy): Eukaryota > Viridiplantae > Streptophyta > Magnoliopsida > Malpighiales > Euphorbiaceae > Mallotus > Mallotus japonicus. The sequence continues at coordinate 5,570 of CATIWK010264543.1, forward strand.
TGAAGTGTTCAATGTTTAAGACTTGAGAAGGCATTTAGTTCAGTAGGTACACTGTAGTACAAACAACATTAATCTAGTATCTTCAGGGTATGTGAGCCTCAATTGGAAGAGCTCGAGTTGTTTCAAGTATATGCATATTCTTCCTTTTCACAACACCATTTGGTTATGGTGTCTGAGAATATGTAGTCTCATGATACGGGTTATGGCTCTAATAGTACTGTTGGAACTCAAGATTAATATATTCTCCTCCATTTTCTAATCAGAGAATTTGAAATTGAGTTAAAATTTATGTCTTTATCACATTATGGAAGGCTTAGAATGTGTTTAACACCTCATGCTTATGTTTTATCAAATAAAACCAAGTCATACGTGCATAGTTATCAATAAAGTTTGTAAACCATTTATCACCAGATACATCTGAATTGGGAGTAAGTCCCCACACATCGAAATGAATTAAAGTAAATGGAGTTTCATATTTATTTTGATTTATTGAGTACAAGACATAACGAATTTTAGTTTAGATACAAGTTTCACATCTAAACATCCACTCATTGCACTTGAAAAACATACTAGAAAATAAGTGCTTCAAGTAAGGGAATGAAGGATGTTAGTGTATAACAAAATTTGTTGTTCTTTATTGCTCATCAGGTGCATAACATTTGCCTTGCCAAGGCTAAAGTCATCCATGTAGTATAGCCCCCCTTTTAGTACCATGACTAATAATTTCCTTAGTGAGAATATCCTGAAACAGATATAAATTTGGATACATTAGTGCATAACAATTTAGCTCTTTAGTCGCTTGTCCTACGGACAACAATTTATTTGAAAGAGAAGGGACCAATAAAGTATTTAATAAGGAGAATAAAAGAGAGAGAGCCACTCTTTTAGTTCCTGTAACCGGATATGTGACGACATTGGCATTAGCAATACATGTTCATTTTGGTTGAACAGATTCCACCAAATCATTTGGATCAAAGGTCATATGATTAATTGTCCTGGAATCAATGATCCAACCAATTGAAGCTCTTTTTCTATAGCAATATAAACTACAACCATTATTACCTGGACCATTAAGAGAATTAGTTGTGTTCTCAACATTAAGATCCTTGAGCAGCACTAGTTATAGTTGAGGTTCAAAGGTCGTGAGTGTTGTTCGACTAGTACATATACTCATATCTGCTTCTCATTTCTTATTCTCCTTCAGCTTGTGCCACCACTCGGGATACCTATACAACTTAAAACAAGTCTCTTGAGTGTGTTTTGTAATCCTACAGTAGGTACACCCTTCTTTCTCAGTTTGCCCTCTTCCTTTCTTCTTTCCATTGATCATGGGTAATGAACCAGTCTTGGATATTTGTAAACCAGTTGGTTGAACCTTGTACCCTTTAAAGACCATTGCAGCGCTTGATATAGTCTCTGTTCCACTCAGCATAATAGATTGTTGAATATCCTCTCTTCGAGCTTGAGCATAGGCTTGTTCACCGTGGGGAATGGTTAGATCCACAGTACATCATTCCAAACCTTTTCTAATCATAATCCATCATGAAGGTATAGACCCTATCTTTATGTATGTTGGCATTGTATATCTAGATATCTTCAATACACTTTATTGGATTCGATCGCCAAAAATTGATCTCTCTTTATAATCCTTGAAGATTATTGTAGTTTGACTCAATGGATCAACCAGCCTGCCTCATTTGAGCTACCTGCCTTTTTAGCTTATACACCTATGAAGTATTTGATTCATCAAAAAGTTAATGGTAATTGAATCCCATACCTGTTTGGCAATAGGGTTCATGAAGTTGTCAATCAGTGACGGATCCATTGAGTTTATCAGCCATCACTTTACAATAGCATTCTCCGTCCTCCATCTTTGGAATGTTGGATTTGCTGACTCAGGTTGAGGAATGTCTCTAATGACATCTCCATCACTTGACACCACAGTGCATAGTTTGTTCTACCTAATTTGATGTCAATCTGAGTATTGAAGGTATCATGTCTTAAAGTCATTGAATTCAAGTTTTTATTTAATGCTTGTTGCTTCTTCGTTGTCAGTTTGTCTATGATGGCAACAATAGGTTTTTCTCCGGACGCAACTAGGTATGTTTGTTTTGCCATGATTTCTGGTCTTCATATCCCTAGACTTGCTACTCTGACACCATGACAACAAGCTCAATTGAGAGCAAATTATTATCTTTTTATTTCTGTGTGTCATTTGTTTACAGGATCAAGTTTATATATACTATACATAAGACTAATTTTGGATATAAATTAATTTACACTAATCTAGGCTATAATTATGTGATTTTAGGCTAAAACCATGCCTTGAGTTTCTCACTCGAATCCCTCTAATTACTCACTCCAACAGTATATGTGTTTAAACAATTTATGTATAAATATTGCTAATCAGATGTTTAATTTTATAATGGATGGTAACACTAACAACTAATATATTATGAAATCTTAGCCACCTCATTTCTCTCTTTTTTTCTCTATATTTTTTTAAAAAAATTTAATTTTCAATCATCGTCAATCATCTCTTAAATTTGGAGATGGTCTCTTATTATCTCTTTCTATTTTATTTTTTTTTTCATTTAATAAATGCATGTTTATGAACTATACGTGTTGCTTTGTTCTTTTGGATAAAATTTTTAAATTTTCCTTTATGAAGTTTTTATCCTTTATGGTATTTTTTTCCTTTATAAAATTTAAATCTCTCTATTTTAAAAATTCTATCAATACCTTTATAATTGAACTCATTTAAAAATTAAAGAGTCAATTTACAACTAAATAAATTTATTAAGTAGAGAGTACAGGTCGCCAAGTTTTAAATTAAACAATTTGTCATTGCACTTAAAAATAGCAGTAAAAAATTTCACCATATTGGAATTTTATTATGGTACTTATAGATTATACTTTTATTTATATTATATTTTACTTCAGATGTATTGTTAATTTCAAAGAATGAATGATTGAGCTATTTATCTAAAAAAAATATTGCTAATTAGGCAAAAATATATTAATTTTGTCTATCTTGAATTTCTTTCGATCGTAAATTGTATAATTATATTAATTGTGTTAGATATTTTAATATAATTAATATTTTATTCACATAACACTACCAATAACAGTTCCTTTTTTTTTTTTCACCTAATACCATAACAGTTCAGATATGTGTTAATTTTAAAGTGGATTTAATAATAATCAATATAAACTTTGACAAAAATATTATAAAAATTTTGACTAAAATTTAAATAAAACATTTTTTTTATCTTTTTTATTTCAAAAAAGTATCAAACCCTTTTTATTTGTTAGCTTTTTGAATGCAGAAAGTAAGGGAAGACTGTTGAAAACTTTTATTTTGTTAGAATCTTTTTTTTTTTACAGAAAAAAAAAATAAAAGTGAATTTTTTATTTTGACATGTCTTGGGGCTGGGGAAGGGGGGACGATAGCCACTTAGTCAAAGCACTTTTTGCAATATATTCTTTTTCTCGGGGTTCTCAAAAATTATTATTTCTTCATATAGGGACCATTTTTATTTTTCCTTCTTCACATCATTTTCTTTCTTCACCCCAAACTAAATAATTATCAAATCAAAACCATCTGTCTTATTTTCTAGTTAATTGTTGGAATAATTTTGGACTACGTATAAAAAAGTATCATGTGATTTAGCGTTTTTTCACATCAAACTCTATAATTTTTTTTATGACACTTCAGTGTCTTATGGACTATGACATTAGTAAATCTATGTCCAATTTATTAACACCGTTAATTATGCTAACGTGGATGCTAAAGTGGGCGTTGACTTGCTGATGTTGGCGTTGACTTGTTGACGTGGATGTTGGCATTGACTTGTTGACGTGGATGTTGGCATGGATGCTGATATCAGCGTCTATGTCAGCATAGTTAACGATGTTAGTAATTTTATCCTAAATTTACTAACAGCAGATATCATAGCCGTATTAAAGTGTCACGAAAAAAACCACAAGACTCGAAGTGAAAAAACGCTAAACCACTCAGTATTTTTTTATAGTTATCCCAATATTTTTCTTAAAAAAAAAACTTACACCACAAGAAATTTATTTGTATAGTAGCAGAAAATTTCATCACTGATCTGTCATTAAATAATTAATTTAAGGATAATTTTTTTATATAACCCTATAGAAAAAATTTCTCCTACTTTATTATGTGTTAGTTTCCTAAGTTGTCATGAACTAACGGAATAAAAAAAAATTACCTTTTAAACAAGTGTTAGTGAAAAAATAAAAAATAAAAAATAAAAACAAAAAAATAATCGTTTTAAAAGAAATTAAGTTTACATTTCATGATTGAATTATAATTTTCTTTTTTAAGTGAAAATTATTGTGTAATTAACTTGGATGTATATAATAATTTTTTTAAAAAAATTTGGCATAAGAACTTTTGTGATCAAAGATTCAGAGTTTGAATCTAAACTCTTCTGTGATCAATTTCTGCTCTAACAACATACAATATATATTTTTTTTTATGAGGCTATAAATTATTAGCAAAGGAGAAGTTTTATTAGTATAAAAAATGAAAATATTTTATGATTTATGGTAATTTTTAGTAATTCTTTAACTTTGATAAAATATTTTAATTTAATTAATTATTAGTAATTTTGATTTAAAATATTACTCCTTTGCATAATATCATATCAGGGTGATGCTTGAGATATTGAATTGTTGGAAGAGTTAATCTTAAATGGTTATGATTAAATGAGAAAATGAAAGCTTGTATTTTTATTTAGGAGATCAGAAAGCTTATATGTTTATTTAGGAGATTAAATTATTAATTAATTAAAATATTTTATTTAAAATTTAAAACATAAATCACAAATATTTTTTATACTGTATCCTCAAAATAAAAGAAATTACAATTGCTAAAATTCAACCCAAAAAATAACTAAAATGTTAGTCATGGCTAAAATGAAGTTTAGAGTTCCCAATGTGGAGTTTTCTCTCTAAAAATTAGGGTTTTCCTAGTTTTGGTTATGGTTTCTTTCTTTTATAGAGATCAATTATTTTTTTTTCCTAAATCTGAGTGGCATGGTATTATTTTTTTATCTTCTTTTTCTTCTATCACATCACCTCAATTCCTTTGAGTCACTCCATGGCTTATGAACTAGAGGAATTATGAAAAAAAAATTCTCTTACGAAAGAAGAAGATGAGGAAGTTAATTTAAAGGAAGGCAATGATGTGGAAGCACATGCATAAGGATAAATGTTTGGTTGGTTGATTATTATCAGGCAAGCCCTTTAATCTCAAGGCATTAGCAGGTGCGTTAAATAGGGTTTGGAGATTGTCGCGCAGTTTCAAACTTGAGGAGGTCGGGCAAAAATTATTTGTTTGTGAATTTGCTTCACGATCAGATAAAATTCGCATCCTTTGCAATAGCCCATGGCACTATGATCGACAGTTATTAGTGTTTGGGGAATTAAAGGGGGATGAGCAGCCTTCTGAGGTTAGAATCTGTGATATTCCATTGAATCGGAGGGACAATGACTCGATCATTAGAGTGGGAAGCAAGCTTGGAGAGGTGGTCAAAATTAATGAAAATGATATTAAGTCATGGGGTAAACATATAAGAGTTAGAGTTAAGGTGAATGTGGAGGCTCTTCTTCTTCGTGGTACTATGTTCAGAAATAGCAAAGGTGATCGGATGTAGGTTTATTTTTGGTACGAAAGGCTACCAAATTTTTATTATTGATGTGGGCATTTAGGCTATATAGAAGATGAAAGTGATATCAAGCTTGATGATTTAGAAGTTCATGAGTGGCCATATAGACCACTGTTGCATGCCTCTCCTCTCTGTAATCGTTTTCTTCATTCTCAGGTTAAAACTTAGGGAACTACTTCTTCTAAACCCAGTCATGAGTCTCCAAAATATGCTAGTAGGCGGTCAGTATAGTCCGAGTCTAAATTCTACAAATCCAATTAGTGATGATCATATAGAGACCTGGAATAGTACAGTATTGGTGTCTGTTCCTATATAACAACAAACTGGTTTTACATAGTCTACAATCTTACCTGCACTGGTTGTTCAGTTTAACGGAGTTGTTGATTCCAGCTGTGATAGGTTTGGTGACTCGATGAAGAATGGTACACATGTTGGTGATCCCTTTACTTCTTCTACATCCCTTCGTCGATTTAAGAAAGAGTTTGCTTAATTCAGCAATCTGGGGGACAATTGGGCGTTCAATAGCATTCACCTGTTATCAGTGCACTAGCACTCGTGAAAATAAGAGGAAGTCGGTAGTGGTGTCACATACAGATGTGGACATTGATTCTGCTGGCAAGAAAAACAAATCTTCCAATTATAATGCTTCTATTTTTACAGATTATGAGGCGGAGGCTGTTACACAGCCTCATCGGGAACAATGAAGCTGCTTAGCTGGAATGTTTGAGGGCTAGGGAACCCTCGAACATTACGTGCCTTACATTTTCTAGTTAATAAAAATTCCCTAGATATTGTTTTTATTATAGAGTCTAAATTATGTCGTTCTCAAGCTGACAGAATAAAATTGTCTTTTTCTGATTATTTCTTTCTTAATATGGATTGTATAGGAAGATCTTATGGCTTAATTCTTTTATGGAAAAAGCAATTATCAGTCTCAATCATTTCTTTTAATTTGCATTCAGTGGTTTTTGATGTCCTTGATGATAATAATTATAGATTGTGGACTAGGTGTGGTGTGTATGGATGGCTAGAGGCTTACAACAAACATCAAACCTGGTCGTATCTTTGACAAATTCTTTCTGGCATTCAATCTCCTTATATTTGTTTTGGCGACTTCAAGGAATTTCTTTTCAGTTATGAAAAAGTTAGTGGTGTGGCTAGGGACTCTCAGTACATGGATATGTTTTGGATGGCTATTGATCAGTATCACTTTCGTGATCTTGGATACATGGGTGGCATATTCACATGGTCGAATGGACATAGAGGTTCAGATGCTATCTTTGAGCTACTAGATAGATGCTTTCGTAATGAATCTTTTGAACATATATTTCCAAATTATGTTGTTTATCATTTATCAAAATTTGCTTTAGACCACTCTTCTATTCTCTTTGATTCAGATGGTGGAGTTCAAAGGTATTCCACTTAAAACCGCCCATTCCGATTTGAAGTAATATGGTTACGGGAGTCTGCTTATACTAATGTTGTGAAAAACTCATGGGAGATGGTGAATGATGATTTCAACTCTAGGTCTATGCCAAATAAGCTTCTTCAGTGTGGTCATGATCTAAAGAGATAGAGTTATTTTACTATTGGCAGTATTCGCAAAGGACTTAATGTTCACCTTCATAAATTATTCCTTCTTCAACAACAACCTCAGAGGAAATTACTGTAATTCAGAATTCTATTAATGAACTCCTCTCTAGAGAGAAACTTATTGAAAACATCACTCAAGATCGGATTGGTTTGCCTCTAGAGATTTAAAAAAAAACTAACTTTTTATATTGGAAAGCTATAGAAAGAAGAAGATAAAATCATATACCTAAGTTGAAGGACTCTATGGGTCAGTGGCATTCTAGTGATGATGTAGTTGAAAATTTGATATTTTTATCACAATTTGTTTCAAAGCAATAATCCTTCTTCCTTTTATAAGTTGATTTCGGCTATTGATTCTCATCTTACTGAGGATCAAAGTTTTATGATTTTCGCTCTTTACACAAAGAGTGAAGTGTTTACTGCCTTATAACAGATGCATCTATCAAAAGCTCCTAGGCTTGACGGTATGCCAACTATCTTTTTTCAAAAATTTTGGAATATAGTAAGTAATGATGTGACTCATATGATGCTGAATTTTTTTTAATCTGGTGCTCTTCCCCCAAACATAAATCACACATTCCTCACTTTAATTCCAAAAGTTAAGTCACTAGAGTATGTCAATGATCTTAGACCTATTAGTTTATGTAATTTCATTTACAAACTAATTTCTAGGGTTTTGGCCAATAAATTGAAGCTGGTTTTACCTACATTAATTCATGAATCTCAAAGTGCCTTTGTTCCAAGGAGATTAATAACTGATAATACTTTAGTGGCGTTTAAGATTTTTCATTCTATGAAACACATACTGAAAAGCAAAAAAGGTGTTATGGCAATCAAACTAGATATGAGTAAAGCCTATGACAGAGTGGAATGGAAGTACTTGGAGCAAATCATGCTTAAAATGGCTTTTTTGGCTAATTTTATCTGGCTAATTATGACTTGTCTAGAATCTGTTTCTTTCTCATTTCTTATAAATGGATAGGTTTAATGTTTTCTAAAACCGACTAGGGATCTTCGACAAGGAGATCCAATTTTACCATATTTATTCTTGCTTTGTGCAGAGGGTTTCTCTGCACTGTTAAGGAAATCAGTTCATCAAGGTATTCCTCATCCGGTTAAAGTGAGTCGCTCTGCTCCAGCCATCTCTCATTTGTTCTTTGGGAATGATAGCATTTTATTCTCCAGAGCTACTATTTCTGGATGTAATGCCATTAAACAGATTCTTTAATGTTATGAGATAGAGTCAGGCTAGCAAGTTAATTTGGATAAGTCTGAAATCTCTTTTAGCAAGATGGTCAGTGTGCAATAACAAAAGCAAATTTAGGCGGTAATGGGTATGACAATAGTTGATAAGTATCTTCGCTATTTAGGGTTGCCAACAATGGTGGGTTATTAAAAAAAAAGCTATTCTTGGTTTTTTGAATGAAAGGTTGTGGAAAAAACTAAAAGGGTGGAAAGAGAAAGTTTTGAGTCAAGGTGGTAAGGAGGTGTTAATAAAATCCATTGCTCAAGTTATTCTGTAATATGTAATGAGTTGCTTTGCTTTACCAACTACTAATATGTAATGAGTTGCTTTGATTTACCAAGCCATGATTTCGAAGTTTTGGTGGACTGATATGTCTATAGAAAAAAGAATCCATTGGATGGCTTAGGATAAACTTGGAAGACCAAAATGGGAAGGTGGCCTAGGCTTCAGGCATTTATATCATTTTAAGATGGCTTTTCTAACCAAACAAGGTTAGAGGCTTCTCATGTTTCCTAACTCTTTGTGTGCCCGTCCCATGGCTACTAAGTATCATCCACGTTGTTCTTTCACAAAAGCATAAATTGGCTTTATACCAAGTTATGTGTGGAGAAGTATCATGGGAGCTCGTTCAATTCTTGTAGAAGGGCTGGGCTGAAGGATCAGTAATGGAAATTCAGTTAAGATATGGTCAGACAAATGGATTAAGGATGTCAATAGGATGAAGCCTCTTTTACCTAGAGGTATATCTTTAGATTCTACTGTTAGCCATTTTATTAATCCAGATACTAAGAGGTGGCGGGTGGCAATGATCCAAGAGCTATTTTTACCTTTTGAGGCGGAGGCTATTCTTCAAATGCCACTAAGTTTTTGCTTGCCCGTTGATTATAGATTTTGGTTACATACTAAAAATGGGTTTTATACAGTTAAATCTAGTTACAAATTAGCTTGTGAGTTGGCGTTGCGAGATCAAAATGTAAGCTCCACCTCTGTACCCAACAATTTTATTTGGTCCATCGTTTGGAAGCTGCACGTGGCTCCTAAAATTAAAATCTTTCTCTGGAGAGAACTTTATAATATTTTACCATGTTATGAAAATCTCAAGCAACGAAAGGTAGAAGTTTTTCACTTTTGTCCACTTTGTAACCAGCATGAAGAATCACTAATCCATCTTTTCAAAGGCTGTTGTTGGTCTAGAGGAGTGTGGTTCTCATCTTCATTATGCTTTAGAGTTGATGGTTGGCATGTTAACACATTAAGTGACTGGAAGTTAAACGAAGTTGTGGTACTGGTGTTCTTGAGTAGATGGTTTATATCTAATGGTGTATATGGTTTAATGGAAACCAATTAGTGCATGGCAATTCAGGTCTGTCATCTTCCGATTTATTAACTTTGGCCTCCCATCTACAGTATGATCACCAAAATTGTGCATCATTACCTTCTTGTTCTGCTACTTCTGAAATTGTTTCATGGTAACCTCCTCTCGCTGGTTTCTATAAACTCAATACAGATGTGGCTGTTTTTTCTTATACAAGTTATGGCGGTTAGGCTTTTAGTTCGTAATAATGTTGGAGAAGTTATCTTTTCTGCTGGTAAACAGTTTGTTGAATACTCAGATGTTGCTCTCGCTGAGACAATGGCGATCCGTTATGGTCTTTGTTTAGCAAAGGAGAAAGGGTTGCAACAACTTATCTGTGAATCAGATAGTCTATCTTCCATCTAGAAACTCACAGTAAAACAACTGGGTAATTTTGTCCATGATCTTTTATGTAAAGATGTTTTGTTGTTGGCAAATCAGCTCTCTTCAGTTCAGTTTAGATATGTTCCTCGTCAGGCTAATAATGCTGCACATTCCCTCGCACAATGGGTTAAGAATAGCATGACTGAGTTTGTTTCAGTCGGTGATGTTCCCTCTCTTTTAAGACATATTATACTCAATGATTTTGCTATTAATTAAAAAGCCCTTATTTTTTCTAAGGAAAAAAAAAAGAAATGAAGTTTATTTCATATTATTATAGGTTATTTACAGTCAAAGTCCCTACCTTATTACCTTTGTCCACTATCGTCCCAAAGAATCAATTGAGCACATAAAAACCCTTGACTTTTAATTTCAGCAACGGTGATCCCTCATTCATCAATTTTCAATGAAATCAACACCAGAATGCTGACATGGACAAATAAGAGGATGATGACGTGGCAAAATTATTTTTAATAATAAACCAAAGGCCATGCCACATGGGTTTTTTATTTACACATCAATGTTTGACGGGGGCCCACGTGGCCTCTGGTTCATTATTAAAAATTATTTTGCCACATATCATCCCCTTATTTGCCAACGTTAGCATTTCAGTGTTGATTTCATCGGAAAATCTACGAATGGGGGTTACTGTTATTGAATTAAAACTCAGAAGCTTTTGTGTGTCCAATTGATTCTTTGGATTGATGATGAAAAACGAGTAATAAGTTAGGGACTGTGAGTATAAATAACCCTATTATTATTGTGTGCAATCTATATAGTTTTACTGTTTTTTTCCTTCATCAAAATTGTTAATTTCTTAATTCAATTTGAAACAACTCTATTTGTTAATATACACTAATTACTCAAACAAATAACCACTTATTCATCTAGTTGCTAGATCATTATCCTTTTTTTTTTTTTTTTGCAAAAATGAGCAAGTATATTAACGATTTGTTTGTCTCAACAATTAATTTTTAAAGTTCTTTTTACTTATTCTCGAAAAGAAAAAAGTTCTTTTTAACTAGTTTAGTACAATTGAGACAGTACAATAAAGGGTGGCAAACTAATTTAACACGACTGCTTACACTTACAAATATATTAATAACGGTTATTAGATTAAGTAGTTAAAAATTTTAATTTTGTACAATTGAGACAGTACAATAAAGGGTGGCAAACTAATTTAACACGACTGCTTACACTTAGAAGTATATTAGCAACGGTTATTAGATTAAGTAGTTAAAAATTTTTAAATTTTTAAAGTAAAATCTCAAATTTCAACTTTTCTTTAAATTTTTAAAGTAAAATCTCAAATTTCAACTTTTCTTTTTATATAATTCTTCCGACTTGAATCTATTTTTATAGGTTTTTTTTTTTTTTAACAAAAAATTTTTTTATAGGTTCTCACTCTTATGGAGTTTATACTATCCAATTCAAATTAATTAAAATTTTTATAAATATCAAAGAAGTAATTATTAAAAAGAAAAAAGAGACAAACACATCAATGTCCCACTGCAACAGCAATTAGCAGCATATGGAAGATGGATGACTGTGATGAGGTGTTTTTGCAAAGAAAAAAAAATCATCTTTGTACTCTTTGAAGCGAGGAATTATCTTTTTGACTAAAATAAAAAGTAATCTCTGCCTGTGTTTCTGTCTCTGTCTCTGCTTCTGCTGCGCCTCATCACTAATTATATGTATATATCACATTGTTCGAGAGAGCACGAGGCCCTGTCAGCTTAGACCAGCCTCTTGTTTTCATCTTCCAATCTTTATAAATCTTTGACTCCCCACTATTCATTCATTATTCATTGGCAAAAAACAAAAGCTAAAAAAATAAATTGTTGGAATCAATGCATAAAAAACTATTCTTATTTTTTTTTTGAAAGTAAAAACTATTCTTATTTAACTTAATTTTTAGATTTAAATTTTAATGTACAACATTATGTTAAATTAATTCTTAAAATATTTTTATTGTTTTTACTTTTTTGAATAGAACTGAATTAATTTAAGTTTAATTAAATTAATTTAAATTAAATAAATTTTAAATATTAATAATTTAAACTATAAATAAATAAACAATATAATAGAAATAATATCTGTACATGTATTAAATATTGTGCTTCAAAATCACTAAATTCAAAATTTGACAAATGTTTCTTTTTATGATTCAACATATACCCCTAAATACTTATATATTGAGTTATAAAATTCACAATATTTTTTTATAATAAATATAAAAAAAATTATTTTAAAATAGACATATTTATTCTATATAAAACACTCTAATTCTATTACATATGAAATATTACTTTTTTTTTCTATCAAAATTTATGTCTTTTATTCTAATTGAAACATTATTTTCAACTATTTTTTAATTTTTTCTATTGTTTTATTTACTCAATTATTATTAGTACTATAGATATTAAAAATAAAATATATATACTCTTAATAAAAAAATAAAATAAATTATTACAATAACTTTTTAAATTCATTTTTTATATTTAATAAAATGGTAGTTTTAAGATACGGGGAAGGAAGGTTGGAGAGTACGCTCTCTCACTCTACCAAACAAAACACTCTGCCAAATGCTTCTCGTACTTGTGGGAAAATTTTAAGAGTTCTAATTCCAGAGATGGCTCCATCTCGGTTCTAGAGCTAATCAGCTCCATTAGACCACCTGTCTTCAACAGTCCACGCAATACGTAAATTTACGACTAGGGCATATTAATTTACTTTTTCTTTTTTTTTATAAAACTTCAATAAAAATAGAATTATTTATTTATTTATTTATTGAATATTTAATTAATTAAGTTATATACATTAAATATTTAAATTCTATATTTAAGTTAATTATTTATAATAGTATAAATATTATATATAGACAACTTTATTATATATATTATCAATTTAGCGTTAATGAACATCCACAACAATTCCAATTTTACATTGAACACGCCACAATTCAAGTTGAAAGTAATGGAAAGATGTGGAGACAAATTCAATTTGATTTTTTTGGGTACATAAATGCAATTTGTTATGTTGTCATCACTATATATAAAAATAATTATTTGTTTTTAAATTTAATAAAAATAATTATATAAATTAACAACAACAAAATCCTAATTTATATAATCATAAAGTGTATAGTATTATTTCTTTTGTTTCTTTTAATTTATTTTTTGCTATGAATTATGGGTATATAGAATTCTGATTCTGACTCAAATAGTACTTTAAAAAGACAATAAAAATCTCTTAAAACTAATTTAAGATGATTGTACATACCATGAGTTGAATCCAAAAGGCAAAATCCATTATTAGGTCCTCGGGTTTTACTGGTTTTCCACGGTTGGTTCATCTTCTTTTATTTCAACAATTTTTTTTGCCAGGATTTTAACGAATTGAGTCCCTTAACTTTTATTTTTTTTATTTTCATCCTTTGTTCACTCAGAATGTCAAATTGAAGATATTGTCGTCTTCTGTTGAGTTATAAAAGCACATCTGAATAAAAAGTATGTCTAAACTAGCTGTCAAAAACAAACAATTTGCAATAACAGCTTGATGCAGCTCATAATCAACAGTGAAATTAAGTTCAAATGATCAAGCTCACAACCAATAATTGGTTGAGATATGCTTTTACAACTCAATTGAAGACGACAACATCTTCAATTTGACATTCTGAGTGAACAAAGGATGAAAATAAAAAAAAAATTGAGGGACTCAATTCTTCAGAATAAATGATAGGGACCAAGTGTGGAAAACTCGTATAGTTCAGGAACCAAAAAAGGGGTTTTGCCAATCCAAAATGTATTTTAAACAAAACAACGTATTACCGGCTACTCTAGGTAGTATAGATCTTTCCATAACTCAAATTTTTTTTTTCTTTTTTGCTTTTTTTTAATTTTTGTTTGTCGTTTATGGGCAGACATGATCCGAGAAAAAGCTGCAACTCTCCTTCCATACTTAAACTTGCATTGCATGCATATAGAAAATAAATGACGAATTTGCGATTTGAATTGCATTTTATCTTTTTGGAATGTTGTGAGATTGAGTATGAACTCTATTATTCCAATCCAAGTTTAGTACATTTTTAGTACTGCTACTCTGCTACTATCTTATGAAATGTAGCTTTAGGTAGCAACTAGCTTGTTAGCTTAGTTCAGTTTGGTTTTGGTCAGTCAACCCTTTGTTCCAAACTAACAAAACACCTCTTTCAACTTTTCACAAATTTGACCAGACCATGTACATGCATAGCAAAATGACCTCAACCCAAGCTACTTGCTGCTCTGTCGTTTTTAGGTTATTATTTTCATCACCTACCAGACAAATTGGACTCAGTCCCCTACCCCAACCACGTTATAACATTTATTGAATCTCAGATTTTTATTTACAATAAGCTATTACTCTTAAACTTGCATTGCATTGTTGAATATATATATATATATATATATAAGGTACTTTAAATATTTTATAAATTTAACATATATACTGCTGTTTAAATTTCATCAGTTTATTCTTAAAAAAAAAAAATTTCATCAGTTTATCTCATCAACTTACAAATTAATCATTTTAACATGTCAATTAAAAAAAATCATTTATAAATACTTTTTAGCAATTTTAAATATTTATATAGGTTTGTTTTAATTTATAAAAATATTATTTAAACATTTTAAACAGTATTAAAAATATTGTTGAGTTTAAATAGTTAGCTTGTAAATTGAGTGAACAAATTGATGAAATGTGTCGTGTATAACTCAGAAAATATAATATGTACATCATGTGTTACAAATGTAACCATTAAATCTAATATACTTTGTTCAAAAAAAAAAATCTAATATACTTAGAATAAATAAATATTTCTCTTATTAAATTACTGAGAATTTTTTTTTTTTTGAAACAATTGATAATAGTAATAATAGTATATTGTAGATAGATGAGGGATTCTCTCTTTTAATTGTATAATTACACTTTAAGTAATTTACAATTTTTTTTAATACAGTGCAACTCAGTATTGAGGATGGAAAATAGGAGGACTTAAATTCAAATACTCCATGTAGTTTTAGGAGCTATTTGACCACTAAATCAAGGCTATTCTCATTGAGTACCTTACATTTAAACAATAAAAATTTAACAAATTTAATAAGTATTACAACTAAATAATAAGTATCACAAAACAAACATAATACATAATCTACTCAAAATAAATAAAATTTTTTATATAATTAGATTTTAGTTGAAATAAAAAAAATAAACTTATCAGTTATTATACTTCTTTTTTTATTTTTCTTTATAATAGTGGTTTTTAGGTAGTTTTGACCATTCGTTTATATTTTTTATTATTTTTTCTCATATTTTTTTTT
>CATIWK010264584.1:0-10775 GCA_949634005.1 Mallotus japonicus
TTTGATTTTAATAAATTAAATAAATATGTGTATATTAGTTGACAAGTGTAAGCACTAGATAGTGTAGAGAAAATCAATAGTTGATAATCTCTACATCCATTTGATTTGGACTCTAGTGGCTTAATTAATTGTTAATTAAAAATAACAAATGGCTTATGGTGGGGTCAATGAATCTCTACACTTTATCTCCAACCAATAAGATGATAAAGTAAAAAGCTAATATTAATGGGGTTGGTAATGACCAAAAATGTAGAGAGCATTTGAAATAGCAAGAAATATATACTAGAGATATCCACTTAAACCTTAAGTGTTAAGAACACACAAGCCCTTGTAAGAGATCAAATTGAAAGAGCTTGAGTGGTCATCAAGGAGAGGAATCAAGCTTCAATTGATCAAGGCAAGGCAAAGGATTTGGATAGCTTGGTGTTTAGCCAACCATTGTAGTAGATAATTGTGGTCATCATCAACCTTTGGGAAACTAGTAAGTTTCTTGAAACTTAGAAATCATAGGTTGTTGATTTCTTGTGTTTGTGATGTCATGATTAATTAGTTATGTGTTGATTGCAAATTGAATCCTTGGGCATGGAATTCTAGATTGGATCTAGATTTGTGTTTGAGAAAATTTTTATAATTTACTCTACTAGGATTAGATCCTAAAAACAAAATTATAATTCCTCCAATGCACCCCCAAAAAAGCACTCAATTTTATAGAAACATTAACTAGACAATTGGGAATCCCCACAAGATTAAAAACAAAAGTTTTAGCACGCTTAACTTTTGAAAAAAGCAAAGCCAGAAAATCAAGGATTAAAACCTGAAGGAGAGGCATGAAGTCGTTTAGCACGATCATTACAACTGGCCAACAATGCAGTAGGTAAGCCTTCATCTTTTTCAATTACTCTATCCTCCTCTTCAATTGCCTCAAACAGACTTGCCCTGAGTTCAGCCTACCATTTGAAAAAAAAAACGTACACACTTTAACAATGAACAAATAAAGCACAATTCAATTATCAACCAAACAAAAGCTCCTATTTGCTAGATTACATTTCCTATTGCACTCAATAAGCACACAACTCAGCACCAAATGAACATCAAATATAAGAAAAATATGAAAACCATCACCTGTCTCTAGAACAAGCATCGACCTTGCACAAAACAAACCCTAAGCTACACGGAACATGCATCACTTTTTTTTTTTTTTGTCTTTAAAGCATTTTATGTCTTTCTTGGAAACATTTCAACACGGAATTTACTTAAACCCCTACAGTCAAAAACAAGCCAAACAATCAAAGAAACCAAATTTAGTATATAGAGAAAAATAATCACATAAGTGTGTGTGTGTCTACAGTCTATAGTTTTCCTGTCTCAGGATTTTTGAAAATTTGGTCAAAAACGTTCTGTTATCTGTTTCTGTCTATTGCCTCATCCTTTTCTCTGTTTCTCACCAATTCTTTGTCCCTATAATGAAGTGTTACAGACGCAAGATATTAATGAAGAAAACTAGCATGTTATAGACGTTATGGTGTTTTTTTTTTTTTTTTGACTTTGGGAGTATCGGGGAAGGGGGGGATTTTTGGGGAAAGGGATGGGAGTGGGGTTCGAACCCTCACTCCCTGATGGGGCTTGAAAGCCTCCACCACCACTCCCATTGGGGAGTGGCACGTTATGGTGTTAAATACACGCACTTGTATTCGTAGTATATTATTGTTTTCAGTACTAAATTGCAGTATTTCACCTAGTTTGTAGATATATGATCACATGACAATTGAATTTCCTAAAAGAATTAACCATTTTGTATTGGTCATTGCATAGGAAATTTGTTACTAGGTGAAGTTACAACTCCCTTGACATTAAATTGTGTAATATGTAATTGGATTTGACATTCTTTTACTTCATGAATGTAAATAAAATAATGTGTTTTATTAATTTTTAGTCTCTCTTCCTCTCTTATGATGTCCACTGGGAAATTCATGTTTTTTTTTTTTAAAATAATTAATCTCTCATTTCTTGTTCCATGTATTCTCATATCCAATTTTTAGTAATAATTGAACTGCTCAAACTAGGGAAGCTTTTACTAACTGCTGAATTTTTCAAACTAGGGAAGCTTTTTCCCTTTCACTTTGTGACCAATAATCGTGCATTATAAAGAAAGAATGCATGTAATAATAATAATTTATTCGTTATATTTTCATATGCAATTTTTGGTAATGGCTGAACTTAAGCAACAATATTTACTTCTAATGAATTTTCCAATAGTAATGATATAATAGTATTGCCTTAAACCTGTCTTAGCCTATCAAATAATCCTCACAACGTTTATAGATTGTTTCACAATAATAAACATGGAGACATGATCATGCTGTAATGTAAATTAGAGATAGAGAAGCAGCTTGTTATTTCTATGCACTATTTCAAGCAATAGCAGAGTATCTCACTGGATGCAGCAAAGCAAAAGCTAATAATGTGTGGAAGGGGGAAGAGTTCACGGCCAGTGTGCTGAAATATCAAAGATGAATTCCGTAAGCTGAGTGAAATAAGAAAGATCATACAAGCACTGGAGCACCCCAAGATATATTCCCAGGGCAGGAAAAAAAATAAAAATAAGACTTGCATAAACTTACTACATTGTTTACGGGTGAAGAAAACATTTGATGAATAAAAAAAAAACACACTAAACTACAAGTGCAGTGTCGCAAAAGATTCCAATCAGCTAAATATGGTCAGCCCTGCCGTCATCATCACTAATACCATCTCCAGCATGTCTGCAACATAATTCAAAACACAATGTTAGAGGGCTAAGCATGCAACATCATGATCCCTGGAATTGCATCATGGGCAGCTAAGTTTCACATTGATTTTTGGTCATGCAAAATAGCTTGGATAGCAAACCAGCAGTTGGCATAACAGAGTATCACAATTGTTGCTGAAGATGAAAGAGTTGAACCAGATAGGTTCATGGAGTAAAAGCAGGACAGGACATGGAAAAAAATGGAAACAAGCAGAGAAGTTCAAGAATAGCTCCTAACCAGAGTAAAACCTAACTGTAACTGATGAATGCTTTACAGTAGCACATTTTGTTAGCACAATACCATAGAATCCAAAAGCTATAATCGATTATATTTCAATACTATCCACACCAATTATCAATCTAATCCCTCGTGAGAAATCTTTAATATCAATGTAATGCATTCAATGAATTGTAAAAATTTCATGTAGAGCAATGTTTTCCCCTTTTCCCATAAGAGCACAATTTTTATGCTCCAGAAAGCCTATAACTGTCAGCACATGTCCAAAATACAGATCCCCTACAGCATAATTGAAGACATTTGTTTTAGTGGGAATGAGGAACTAACCGCCAGGATGTAGTTAGATTGCGAGCTTTCCTGTCCAGTTGAAGGTTTTCCAGTGCAGCTGAAGCTCGAATCACATCCTCTGGAAGTTCATCACTGTCATATCTCCAGTTGTATTCATCTTTCCTGTAACCAGACAAGGAAGATCCTGCTCTCCTGTCTAGATGATACATTGCATTAGTACAGGAATAATCAATTTAGTATCTAATAGTGCAAATGACACGTGAACCAACTACTCACCAGATGTCTGAGAAGAAGCAGGCCTGATAAACACGCCACAAAAACAGAATTAAGTGGCCTAATAAAAGAGAAGAAAGAGATATACATATATACATATATAAAGAAGGAAGTAAAGAAGGGAAAATAAAAGTCAGAGATCAACACCTTCCTAATGGAGGTAAACCACCAGCAACAGATGATGAAGAAGGTCTCCTAACATTCCTTGAGTCTAAATTAGACAGGGACTCAGCTTCAGATATTCTCCTTCCACTACCCCTACCTTGCGATAAATTCTGTCACAACAAATTCTACGGAGTGATTAGTAGTTTATTAGGAAAATTCTGAGAACATAACAAAAGTAGGATGATAATTTTGCTTCATGCATGCACATCTGTCAATAAAACATATATAAGCCCCAAAGTGTACAGGCTCATTCATATAGCAAGTGAGAAGAGAGAGAGTAAGCAGAAAAGGACAAACCTCAAACTTCAAGAATCCTTCAAGAACATCCAAAAGCAAAGGACCACTATCACCATTCCTGTTAAGATCATATCCATTCTTGCTACTAAACTCCTTCAACTCAGCTTTCCAAAAATCCTTTTGCTGCATTGTAAAATAGGAACATTAGCTTAACGCCCACATAGAAATGAAATGAATATGTAAATATTTATGCTATCAATAATTGTTACAATAATACATTCAAATATTACATATTACCAAATTGCACTCTGGCAGATAAACTTTGAGTGTATGATTTAGTTGAGCCCAATCCAAATATTCACATATCAGTGCAGTTAGTAACCTCCCTGCAACGTAAAGAAAAATCAAAACAGAATTTAATACAATGAAAAATGAACTTGTTACACCAGAAACCAAAAAAAAAAAAAAAAAATACACAAAGTTTGCATTGGCATATGAATTTCAAAATATTCAAATCATATCCACTAAAGACATATCAGGTGCTTCCATGGATAAATGCAAAACAAGTCCATAGATCCTGATAAACAACTTAAAAGGTTTAAACACATCAGCATCAACCACAATATAAAGGCCAGCATACCAAGTTTAACTCTAAAAGCACACCCATTACGAAGCTTCCAAATGTCCCCTTTTTGCTCTATCAGGATAAGTGTTTGATTGGTCCTCTTATATCACTCAAAAATAGACCAAACAACATTGTTTCCAACTTTGTTTCCACACCTAATGTAAGGTCTCAGTAACCTTACCAGTTTCTAGCTTATTTAAAACAACTAGAATATCAAGAACTGAAGCCCTGATTGGGGTTGACGTTGGGAAAACCACGTTTTGATTTTTTTAGTCCCAGGTGATTTTCTCCAAACACAGGTTTGGGGAAGCAATTTTAAAAAATAACAAAAAATGATCCAGCCGTGCATTTTGTTCTTGCAAATGCAGCCCCAAACAGGCACTCAATCTTGTAGAAACATTAACTAGACAATTGTGAATCCCCACAAGATAGAAAAAACAGTTTCAGCACACTCAACTTTTGAAATAAGCAAAGCCAGAAAATCAAGAATTAAAACCTGAAGGAGAAGCATGGAGTTGTTTAGCACGATCATTACAACTAGCCAACAATGCAGGAGGTAAGCCTTCATCTTTTTCAATTACCCTATCCTCCTCTTCAATTGCCTCAAACACACTTGCCCTGAGTTCAGCCTACCATTTAAAGAAAAACACAAACACCCACTTTAACAATGAACAAATAAAGCACAATTCAATTATCAACCAAACAAAAGCTCCTATTTGCTAGATTACATTTCCTATTCACTCAATAAGTACACAACTCAGCACCAAATGAACATCAAATATAAGAAAAATATGAAAACCATCACCTGACTCTAGAACAAGCATCGACCTTGCACAAAACAAACCCTAAGCTACAAACCATCACTATTACTAAATTAACCTTTCCTCTAGCCCAAAAAAAGAAAAAGTTCTAAAATCAATCTCAAAACAAGAATTTAAGATCTACAACACCAAACCCAACAAAACCCACATAAAAAATAAAGATCTTCAATGATTTCTCATGATACGAGATCCGAAAGGAAAGAGAAAAAGGCACCTTCTCTTGATAAACAAAATTGTTGCTTTTCCTAAATCAATTAGCTTTAAGTAGGGGTAAAATTCTCAAATACCCACTTCTTAAATTTCAGCTTTCAATTCAAAAAAATCAGTTTCTTGGCAATTCAAAAAATGGGTACGAATCAAAATGTATAATTCGATTCAAAAGTGAAAAGGAAAAAAAAAAAAAAGTACCCGGATCTTAGCAAGAACACCCTTTTTCTCAAGGGTTCGAGTAACAAGAGTCTTGAGGTCCATCATTTCTCTCGTGTAATCATCCATTTTAGTTACTGTCTTCTTCTTCTTCTTCTCTGCTCACTATGTGTCTCGCTCGCTCCTTATTTGAATGAAATTAAAAAAAAAAAAAAAAAAAAAAGATTTTGGAGGAGAGGAAGAGAAATGAAACAGAGAAAGAGGAAATGTTCAAAAAGAAAAGAGATGGATGTAATAATAATGATCATTCACAAGTAAAAGTCGAAATTAGATCTCAGCCGTTCATTTTTTCAGGACTTGACGTTTTGTTTTGGATGGTGGGTCCAATTTTTAGTGAAAAAAATATATTTAAATTAATAAATGTTCCATTTATTTTTATCGTAAAGTTTTATATATTTTTTGAAATAAATTCATAGTTAATTTTACTGATAAGCTAGTTAAATTGATCTTGCAAAAATACTGGAATTTAATTTAATTTTAATTGAGTTCATTTTAAATTGAAAATAATGCAATTTATATTTTTAAATATTTAATAGCTTAATCTAAATTCATTATAATTTGACATTAATAAATTTTTATTTAAATATATGCATAATAACAATTGAATTGAGTTTAATTTTGTTGTTGATTTTAGCTCTACAAGTTGTAAGTTGAATTGAGCTGAAATTTTGAAAACTAACTCGAGTTTAATTTTATTTTATTTTTTGAAAGCCAACTTCAGTTGAATTAAAATAATTTTATAAATAAATACAATTCATTTTGACCTAATTAATTATTTAATTACAAATTTTGATTTAATTTGATAAATTATTTATATAATTATATTAAAATAATAAAATGAAATAATAAATACGTACAATTTTGATTAATTATCCGAATTTATTAAGTATTATGAAATTTAAATTTGACTCATAAACTAATTTGAGTTGCTCTATTCAGATATCATCAAATTAACTTTTAAATATTTATGAGTTAGTTTCAAATAATTCATGAAGCCATTTAAGTTAAATACTAGACTAGATGAACTAGATGAGATGAGATGAAGTGATTGTTTACCTTTTATGCTGTATATCGGTAATTAATCATAAAGTTGTAATGCATTGAACAATGGCATATGGCATGATGATAACTTTCAACGAACATAAATCTTTTTTTTTTTTTTTTGGTTTTCAAAACATCTTTTTGTAACCTATATTTATCAAGAAAATCAAATATTCAATAATCCGAGTAAGTTGGAAATGTCTTTTTCATATGTATGAGTGTAATTGAGGTGAATCAAATTAGCCCAACTTGTTGTGCCACCTAACATTCATGAACTATTCGCAAATTTAAATGAATTTAAGAAATTTTATAAAAGTAAACTATAAATTAAAACTGCACATTAAAAAATTAAAAATAAATTTTTGCTACATAAATTATAATATATTTAATAAAAGATATGATTTACTCTTATAATATATTTTAAAATATGTTTATAATAAAAATTTATAAATTATATATCTAAAATTAAATTATTAAATATTAAAATTATAAGTTAGCTCACGAGTTTCTATTTAAATTTGTTCGCGAGCTTTACAAGTTAAGTTTTATATAGTTTGAATAAATGAGTTTCATTATATGATCAAACCAAACACCAAACTATTTGCAAGCAATTCGGCTCGTTTACAGTCCTACTCACCCATAATGGATTAATGGTGAAATAATGAGATGGCTCAATTGCTCAAATTAGTAAGTACTCTTTTTTATTTTTCAAGTTAAAGATCAATAACTTTCTATAAATTTAGGAGACGATGAATCAGAAACTAAGATCCACCTTCTAAATGACAAATACAATAAGAAAACACAAGAAGAAGGTAACATTCCAATTGCCAAGCAAAGCTACCAAGGTTAGCAGATTCTCCTTGACTTGCTACAGTTAAGGACCACCTATGTCATGCCCTCCATTGTTGCCCAAGAACCAGTTCTGCTTTTTGATATTTTCATGCAAAAAACTGGCAAACAGATAATAATCATATGGTCTGGCAATCTCAGGCCTAGATAAAGCAGATAGAGGCATCAGAGAGGTCAGGTAATCGCTCTAAGAGACGGCATATATGCACACAATTGCTTGGACTGTAGTGTTGTTCTTGTAACTAATCTAGTTATAACATCACAGTAATGAGAAATAGATGCGTAGCTTTGAAAACGCAATGTAAGAGTATGAATATGCAATAGAAAGGTTTCCCTGCTACAAAATGCAAACAAGTTATTATCTGGGACAAGGAGGCAAAAAAGGGCAAAACTGGACCACTTATTAGCACATCAAGGAAAAGCCTGCATGCTGAAGTCAATTGAAAAGCCAAAAAGTGAATTTATTTAGCGATCAGCAGTATTTACAAGCATAATGCGTCAAAAACATGGTCTTTCCAATAACATTGCCAGATTAGCATTGGCTGCAAAGCATGCTTCAAAATGCAAACACTAACAAGACTGGTGATTGCTCTTACCCTCATGGATCTCTAAGACCAAAGGATACAGACCCAAAACATCAAGATTTGGTCTAGAAATAAAGTCAGATATTATTTTGCTATGCACAATCCTACACGTGTTTCGAAAATATAGACTGGACAGTAGCTTGAGCTACATGTACTTGGCAAAGATAGACTCAACAACACCTTGAGCTATAGGGTGATAACATTCGCGAGCCTCTGCAAAAACCCTTTTAGCTAGAATTCTTTCTTCTTCCTTTCCAGTCCCATGAACAAGAGCAGTATAGAGTGGACGAAGGTATTTCATCCTTCCAACTTCCTTTAAGGTTTTCTCCACCTCACTAAAATAGTCTTTGCAACCGGATGAAATGGCCAGTTGGAGAAATGCAACTTTTACCTCATAATCTTTTGATTCTGACAGCTTGTAGCGTGCATCCAAGGCTAAAATCTGCATCAACAACCAAATGTATAAAAATTGTGAATGATAACCATGTCCATGACCACCATATCAGATCAATAAAAAGCAATGCTGCAGTTTGAGCTTTTAGCACATCAAGGTAAACGCAAATGCTCAACATAACAACATTGATAGTAAAAAGCAATGATGCTGCAACATAAACAATATAAAGCCTAAGTTATCTATTAGCCGGTAGGCACAAGATAACGTTGCTTACATGGTGAGTGAACTTCTCATAGAACCTACCAGGACGAAGCCTCTGAAACTCAATAGGAACCACAGTAGCAGAAGGTGGCACGCTTGAATCTAGACCAAAACCTATGTTACTTGTGCTTGGATACTAGCATCTGATAAAAAAAAAAGCACACATACAGGAGGTTGACATGCCTAATTCCAAAATCTCAGACTGTTCAACTGATTTTAATTATTTGTTGTACAGAAGTAATAATACCAACAAAAAATAAGGCAAAAAATCTCCAAGAAAGTTAACAATGGTGCAGTAAAATTTTCTATTGGAATGGAAGCAAATGTTGGAATTTTGACACCTATATGAGATCACCTAATTATTGAACATTCCATCAAAATTGGACAATTCAAGCAAGCCAACAATAATAGGTAACTCATCCACAAGTCATTGACAAGCTTTCAGTGTATCTCAACAACATATCCACTTTCTATGGTCAAAAGTATCCTTCACAAGCTCATTGAGTAGACAAACATTTATCAATAGTTGATAACTTTATAATCTAATATCTTAGAGAGTTAAGATAAGCAGACAGGACAGAAAACAAATACATTGAAGTCCTTATCCCACATTATGATTCCAGTTAATTAAATAATTTTCCAAGAGCTTGTGTGCTTCCCGACAGAGCACACAAATACAATTAAGCAGATCCCATGTTGTACCAGAAATAATTCCATGGGTGGAGTGTCTATAGATTAGAATAATCGAACAATTAGAGGAAAAAAATTCAAATGTTAAAATCTATGTAAAGCATCTTCAATCCAAAGAAACAGATGAAATCATAGAGGACATAGATTACTACCTGAGAAGCTTCAACTGATTTCGGAAGATTTTCTAAATAGAGCTCCCATTCCTGCCCTTGCCAATCACCAACTTCATCCTCTCTAGGCATCCTGCCAAGCTTAAACTCGTGTGCAAGTGATATAATCTTTGTGTAAACATTGGAAACTGGTTCATATGCATCTGGAGGGATGCCAGTACCCTCAGTCCATAATTGTAGGTCAATGTCTTTCTCTATTCCAGGGACATTTGCTTTCAAAAAATCAAGAAACATATCTGTATCAATTGATTTGAACTTGAAGGTGGCAATATACTTCTTGAGGAACTCATCAAATGCAGGTCTTCCAATCTAAGTATTCCAAAGTTAAAACACATGCAGTAAGTATACTCTTCATTGATGATTATCGGAGTTCAACAAAGAACCAACAAGGCACTCAACATACCTGGCGTTCTATGCGCCACAGAAACTGAAATCCCTTCTCATATGGAACTTGTGAATACATATCATCTGGGTCTGCATCCTCTTGATTGGTTTCGAGCTTGGTGAACTCCATGTTGTCCTTAAATCTTTCCATTTCTTCATTCAAACCCCTCCAGCCAATTCCAATATTCAGTGCAGCTTTGTCTTCTCCTTGCACAACTTCAACAATTCTCCTTTCGGCATATGTTGTAAAACCCTATAGCCAAAAAATATGAAATTATTAACAACTCATAAGAAACGAATATGCTTTGGCAAAACAAATATTTTCAATCTTTGTTTATTGGACCAGATAAGACTTTCAATTCTCCAATCTAATTGACCAACTCACTGAAAAAAAATACATGATTTAAAATATACCTCATTCAACCAAAAATGGTTATTATTCTTGTTAGTAATCAAATTCCCAGTCCAACTATGAGCCAGTTCATGAGCCACAACCTGCGCTCCACTTGAATCCCCTTTGATCACAGTTGGAGTCAAGAAA
>CATIWK010264667.1:0-14126 GCA_949634005.1 Mallotus japonicus
TCACCAAAATAATAAGGCTAAATAATTATCTCCATGAAATATATTTAATCCCATTACAAAATATAACTAACATTAACAGCTTATTCTTTTCTCACTAATTTCAAAAACCAATTAATTACAACATATTATTATATATATATATATAACTTTATTTCACATTTAAAAAAATAGATTATTTAAAAAAATTACTCTTCCGTGCAACACGCGGGCCACCAACTCTTTTTTTTTTTTCGAACAACAAAGAAAATATATTAGATAAGATTAAAACAGTATAAGATGGGCAACACATAACACATACAGAAGGGCCATCAAAGAGGCCATATTGAGAAGGCCAAATACAACAAGGCTATTGCTGTTTGGTGGGCTAACATTTAGGAAGAGCCCAATTACACATTGTAGGGAAGAAACCCTAGCTGGATGAAGAGAGGCAAACGGCAGCAGCAGCAGCGGCCTGATGGAGTGATTCTTCATTCCGATTCGCTTCAATAAAAGCCATATCGCAGGATTAGCAACAGTTGAATGAAGAAAGCCTCCCTGCCAATAAACTTGCTGGAGTTGTTGGAGTCGTGGACATATGAAGATGGCAGTGTCTAGACAATGAAACAATAGCAAGCAGAGAAGATAGAAGACGATCAACCGCCGGGCCAAGCCAAAAGACCTCCGGGGACAACGATCATCTTCAATGACAGCAATATTGCAAAGTCTTGTTAGAGTGAAACATCGGCAAAGTGGAAGGAAGCCAAATCTCAGTGGAGAAAGATCATCCGCACCAGATGAAGCATCAACAAGCAGGTGTACCTCCACAGTTGCAACAAACCAAAGGGCGGCCTGAAGGCTTAACCTTCTGCACCAAAACGATATCGAAAATATCATAATATTAAACAAAAATATGGACATCATATTAGATAATAAACACAAGAAAAAAGAAGAGAAGACAGGGGGAGGATTACTAGTGAAAACCAGTATCCAACCCCTGTTATCATATCGAAATATCAACCAGAATATCACTGTAGAAAAAGAACTATCAAGAGTGATAGATAAATATATAGATATATAGATATATAGATACGGCCACCAACTCTTATGATAGTATTTTTTTTTTATTATATATATAGTTTATTCTTTCCAGAGGACTCTTATATGTATATAAAATTATAATAGTATTTTTATTTATGTAAACTTAATGTATGTATGTATATATATATATGTTTTTATAATTAATTTATTATTATAAAAATGAAATCACAGTCCGCGCATCGCACGGGACTACGAACTAGTTTTAAATAATATTTATGTTGCCTTATAGTTTATGTTGTCTTTCTTTTTTTATGATTTATTGTAGTGATTAATTATGTATTTTACTTATTTTCTAAAAATAAAATGTATTTGTTAGAAAATTTATGCTTTTTACTTTTTTAAATAATAAAATATTCATTTAAAAACCACTAAATGTATTTTTACATTTTATATTATCTATTTGTTTTTTTTTTCTCTCCAAATTTTGTCGTTTACATTTTATAACCTTTTTCTCTTTTCCTTTCTTATTCTCTCTCATGTTTTTCTCAGATGAATTAATTCTCCCATACAATAATTTCTAAAAAACAGCCAATTGAAAAGCACAAAATAATAATTTTAATTTTATAAAAAAAGTTAAAAGACAAAAAAAAAAAAAAAAAGCAATAAACATACTAATCCTTCAGAAGCCTTTTTCTTGGGCTGGACTTATTTATGGAGGTTACAGATGTGCCTCACTTTTAGCTCAAAATAGCCCCAGCTGTTGGGTACTGGCACAGTAGCCGAACGGAACTGATACATAAATAAATATTTGTTTGAGTTCATGAGTTATTTTTGAATAAATAAATAAATTTAACCTTTTTTTTTTTTCTCAACTTCTGTCCAAAATTTACTTGGCTGTTAGACACTAATTAATCATATTCAAATTGAGTAAAATTATAATGGTGATAAAAAATTTTCAATAATTAATTTAATATTATTATATAAGCCACTACTCAAATCTGAAAAATAATTTAAGCGATAATATTTTTGTGAATTGTTTCAAGGTTGTTGATTAATTTCAACCTTATTTACCAAATAATTAGGCTAAATTTATGTTAATAAATGGAACGTAGACGCTACATTTAGCAATCAATCAGTCAAAAAATCATTTTGCTTTCCATGTATGTAAATTCCATTATTAGAATTCAGTGTCTCATAAATTTATTATCATTTTTTTCATTCTAGTTTCAAATTATAAATTTTAAAAAAATATTAGTAATTTTTATTTTATATATAAATATATATATATATTAATAAATATATATATATATATATATATATATATATATAATTTTTATATTTGAGTATATAACTTTGATAAAATAATATAAGTTACTTAGTTTTAATTAAAAATATATTAAAAAATCTACTTTAGCTTATATATATATATATATATAAAAGGAAAAAATGATCATTAGGTATTTACCTATTGAGTTTCAATAAACCACAAATTTATTAAACAAGGCTAAAAAAATTTTCCCATTAGAACCTGGCTAAGTAAATGGGGGTACAAAATCTACTTATTAGATTACAATTGAAATGCAAAGTGGAGAATTTGGGAGTCAAATTGAGATTTTCTCAAATCATAAAACCAGAGGAATATAGATCACCATACCAAAAATATGTTTTTATTAAAAGCATTATTTAGCCATTTAAGGAGGGAGAGAGGGGGCATTTATGAGTCATCACATGCACCCATTAATACTCCTCTTCATCACACTCACACCCACACACAACTTATAACCAACATCACTGGTAACTGGCAGAGAATTTCACAATTCACACACACCCAAAATCAAATCAAAAAACCCTAATGCCTATAGTTCTACTTCTACCATTCAAAAAAATCCCTTGGAAACTGTGATTTCTATCTCTTTCCAGGCCAGAACCATTATCAACAGCAAAACAAGAGAGAAAAAAAAAATATGAGAGGGTGGAAAGATTTAGGGCTTGTAGACACCATTTATGAAGAAGACTGTGAACTCTCTTATTCTTCTCCTTCTCTTTCACCTTCCATCTCTTCTCCTCTCACACCCCTCCATTCTAGAGTGGAATCATGGTATTTTTTTTCTTTCATTTATTCCCATTTTAATCCTTTTTTCCTTTTAGTGAATATGTACATATGATATCAGTGCATTTTCATGTTTATTGATAAAAGGTCACAGGCAACAGGAAGAAAGGCAGATGTGTTGATATATGTTCACGGAACATGCTTTCATCTCCATAAGGTTCGTTCATTCTTCTCCAAATTAAGAGAAATTATGCTATAGCTATATGAACTTGATCACCCTTTAATTTGATCTCAAAAATTTGCTTATCCTTTTAAAATTCTTTGAAAAATTGGCTTAAAATATGACATTAAAATTTATTTTCATTTAATTGTGTATTGTGCTCTCAATAAGAGAGGACAATGCAAGAGAAGAAGAAGAAATGTTTGTTGCAGTATATATCTTTTTGAATTGCTTTAAGGAAAATTTTTATTTACTTTGAGTATATTACATCTGATGATGGCTAGATTAACATAAAGATATGCATATTATTTTCATTGATTTTTTTTCTTTAACTGAAAAGGAAGATAATGATCGAAAGTTTGGCCTATACATGTCTTTAAGAAATATACCATTAAACTGCTTAATCTTTGGCTTAATTTTATTGATTAAATATATATCATAAATGTGACTGTTATATATAATACATTCAAAATAAAAATTTTCCATAATTTAAAAATGTGAAACTAAGCTTTGAGAGTCTTGGCACCTGATTTTTTTTTTTTAATATTTTGCCATAGGTTAATTTCACTTCCAGGTGAAATTACCACAAAGAAGACATAGAAGTGAATAGTACTATACATTTGTTGAACATTAATTGTATGAAGTAATTTTGAAATGGGGAAAAAGTGTACAATGCACACATTGTAAGAAGCATTTGTTGTCAGGTTTTGGCAAAAGAATGGACAGTGGACTTTTGCAACAATTGCCCATCACTTATTTTCTGACCAAAACTTGAATCATTGAAATAGCTGTGACTGGATTAATTAAGATGTGTGTACTATTTTACCTAATTAGATTTTTAGTTAATGTGTCAACATCCAATGTTTGTCATGTTAAAATCACCAACTTTTTAATTGCAAGAAGATTGGAAAATAAGCTAAAGCTCAGTTTCTATTTCACTTTGTTAATTTGGTGCAATGGGGGAACCTTCCTTAAATCATTTTTATTTATTTATTTATTTATTTTTGTATTTGATTGAATGTTTGTTCTTTTTTTTTTTTTTTTGATTGAATGTTTGTTCTTAGATCAATATTTATATGTTGATTTTAATCCATCGAAATGTAACCTAAGTTTGAGAATCATTGCTGAATATAGTTATATAAATTTTATAAAAAATAATTCTCTTTCAATATACATATATATTATTTTTATTTTTATTATATACCAAATGAGTTTCAACGAATTTTTATTGAATCAAATTGAATTGCCTAATTATTACCAACAACTTGATTCAATTTCAACTTAATGGGTCAGTTTTAGCTAATCAATGTTATAGCTAGTGCACTTTGCTTTTTATTAATGGAGATAGGAGGAAAAAAGAAAAAACAGCATTCTTGCTATTTATTATCGTTGCAGTTTTTCTATTTCATTATTGCCTTGCCAAAACTGTTCCTTTCTTTGGGTAGATATGACCTAATTAATTAACGAAATAATCCATGCTCTCAGCTGAATTTCAATTATTAATTAATGAACTGTAGTGTAATCCTTCTTTTATTTCTTAAAAAAAAATTATACAAATAAATAAATAGAACTTTTTTTAAAAAAAAATTCATTTATTAAAAAATAATAGTACATATAAAAAAAATTAATTGACATATAATAGTAACAAAAATCGACAACTTACAATTCAATTACTAGACAATGAAAATCTTTCTTTAGCTTGATATCGTTCAATTGTTGAAAATTTTTTACAATTTTTTTAATTTTATCTGAATTAAATTGAATTAATTAAAGTACAATGGATTCAGGATACCACTTGCTCTAACTAAAAAAAATTTGTGTTTGGCCATGTATATAATTCAACCATTCAATTGTTAAAATTTTGAATTTAGATTCTATTTTTTTAGTACGAAAAAAACTATAAATTAATTTTTTTTTATCTATTGTAATTTTTTTATTTTTGTTTATAATTTGTGTCCCAGTTGGTATTTTACCGGTCAGCAGTTAATTGGAAAGTCATACATCTGTTTCATTTTGGCAGGACCCACTAATAGCAAGGAGTTCGTATTTAAAACGTCAATTAACGGAACTCTCCGAAATAACGCTCCCGTTAAATATAACGGCCGAAACATTCTCTCTTGTGGCCGACTTCTGTTACGGCACTCAGATGGTCCTAACGCCGTTTAACGTGGTGGCGCTAAGAACAGCGGCGGAGCTGCTCGGGATGACGGAGACAAACCGTAAGCGCGACGATAACTTACAGCAGATAACGGAGACGTACTTCCGTCGACTGATTAACGCTAACCCGGAGCTAGCTCAGATTGTTTTCCGTTCGTGTCTGCAGTTGCTTCCGGAGGCTGAAACGACAGCGTTTTTACTGAGCAGGTGCGTTGAGGCGTTGGATTTTACAGGCGACAATGAGGAAATGGACGGAATGCTCGACGACGTTATAGGATTAAGAGCTGAGGAGTTTGAAATCGTCACAGAGGTTATGCAATGCAGGTTTAACAGTCACGATTTCTTATATAGAATCGTTGACCTTTATATCCAGGTGCGTGAGCATTTGACTCTGAAATTCCAAAATTTTTCTAATCCTATTTTTTAAGTTTGGATTATGTTATTTGATGTTTGACATTAAATCCAGATATTTGTAAATTAGTATATTTTTTATTTAATTATTTTAAAATATAAATAAAATAAAGAAATTTAATTAATTAGATAATTTTAGTAAAAAAATAAAAATTATAAATTACTTAAATAAATTTTAAAAATAAAATAATGTGATTTAAATACAATATGCATATATGTATTAATGAAGTAGTTTTGATAAAGGATGTTGGTACATATCGCGGCCCGTAATATTTAAAAAATTGGAAGCAATTTTAATATTGCCTTCAATGTTAATTATTAATATTTATGTTTTAAAATTTTACTTCGAAAAAAATTCAAATTTTTTTTTGAAATTTTTTTTAGAATTTAAAATCTAAGGTACACTCGTCGTACAATGATTTAAACATCTATAGCCTATAAATAATTTTTTAATTTTTAATAATATAATTTGTAAAAAAATCTAGCGGCAAAAAGGTAAAAATAGCAAGTGGCGACATCACCGTAAACGTCGCTACTTAGGACTATAATCATTTTCCTTTGATGAAATACAAAATTTTAAAAAGTAAAAATTATCTTTTTAGTTTTATCTTTATACTCCTTTTTAAAAAAATATGGAACAACACAAATATAACTTGAGTTTTTTAGAACTTAATATTTAAGTTAGAATAAATTAAGATCACAAATATAAATGAAAAATTTTAAATATTTAATAATTAAAATGCTACAATAAAATATTAATGCCAGGAAAAAAAAATTAGCATATACATATGCAATTTTACAATATTTTGCAAAAATATTAATTTTAAACTTTTGAGTCAATGAAGAGTTTAGGTGAAAGTATCATATATTTTTCCATTTATAACAGCATCATGAAAAAATATTTAAATAACCTTTTCTTTAGATTGACGCTGATAATTAGCAGTTGTAATCCTATGTATATTACGCTATTTTATAAAAAAAAAAGATTATTAAGCCATTAAAATTTTTTTTTATATGTTCTTTTAGTTAACGCTTTAGTTTATAACTTGAATGAATTATATTAAGCATGGGTTTTAAAAAATGAAATCACAACAATTTGAATAGCTTGAATAAATTCCACTTGAAAAATCTCTCTTATTTCATTGAAACTTTGGCGTATATTATATAAGTTTCATTTTTGGTACAGCAACATAGTGGGAAGCTAACAGAAGAACAGAAGATTGAGATGTGCAATTTCATAGACTGTGACAAGCTCTCACCTCAACTCCTTATACATGCAGTACAAAACTCTAGACTCCCACTACGATTTATAGTCCGAGCTATGTTGCTTGAGCAGCTCAATACTCGCCGTGCATTTTTCACCACTACCACCGCCACCAACCACATGCGCCATGCAGCAGCAGCACCACATTTTCATGCCAGTAATGAATTAGAGGGGACCACCCTAGGCTCAATCCTTCAAAGGGATGCAGCAAAACGTGAAGCAGCTCAACTTAAAGCAGAAATGGACTCTACAAGCTCACGTATTAAAATCTTGGAGGAAGAGCTTGCTGGAATGAGGAAACTTTTGGAGAAATCTGAGAAAGAAAGAGCTCTAATGGAGAAAAAGCTTTTGCTTGGATCGGATAAAAAAGAAAGAAGTGTAATGGATTCAGCTAGGTCTGCAAGCTTCCACTATGACACGAGGGATAGTGATAATAAGATTCAAAGAGGAGATAAAGGATCGACCTCTTTTGCTGGTTTTCGGGTATTAAAGACTGAGGACAGTTCAAGAACAAAGAAGAAAAGTTCCGGTATGGGGTTGATTGGTAGATTAAGAAGTACATTTTTGGGATCGATATCTGCTTCAAAATCCATTTCTAGCTGTAAAAGTTCAAGCAATGAAGATGGGAATGTGACCAAGGTTAATGATCATGCAAAAGCTTCCCATACCAGGAGCTGTTCGCTAGAATAGAAGGCTTTTTGTCTTTTTTTTTCAAGAGTTGTTTTAATCTTTAATTTTGATGAGCTAGTACACATTAAGGTTCTAACATGCATTTGCTTGATTTCATGGTTATTTTGTTACGGTAATGATTTTCGTAACGGCGCGCTATACAAAATGGCTGTAAAATAACCAAAAAATAAAATCAGAAATCATACTGCCCCTGCTTATAGGGTAGTATGATTTTTTTTAAAAAAAAAATTATCAATTTAGTGGTTTACTGCATCGCGGACGACTATATATATCATTACTAATTTTGTTATTTTTGTTAAATTGATTTTAGCTTCATAATCGTTCTGAATTTAAATATTTGATTTTTGTTTTGAGGTAAGAAAATAAATGACTTTTTTAAGGTGAAAAATCTATAGGGGCTGAATAGGATCAGAGGTGGAAGCGTCAAAATTGAACTGATATTAAAATAAAAGTCAAATCTTAGCACCTTAAAATTACATAAAAGGAAGCTCAGTCCCCTCCAACACTGTTCGGCCCCTGCTGAATCAGGCCGATGATAATACTGGGCGGGTGTTTTCAGATTTTTTTTGATAATTTTTCAATTTAATATTATGCAAAAAATAAAAAATAAAAATATTGTGAAAAATACATGAGAATAATAACCCAATGCTAATTGTAGATTTAAGGAATTCCTCGATTTGTATGATAAATGTTAGGTTAGATTTGACATTGAAAGAAAATAAATATTAGGAATTTAATTGAAAAATCTTTTGCTCCATCATTTGAATCAATTGCTAATTTAGAAAAGAAATTTGATGGGCAGAGTGGTTTACGAAATTTGGCTTACAAAGAAAAATACGAAATTGCCAAGATAGCAACAGAACCTATTCGTCCAGAATGCTTAATGCGAAGGCAAAGATAATACTGCCAAGATGGTGTGGTTTAGCGCTGCTCTATGCACTTGAATGTGCAGCAGCAAATGGCAGTAAACCTGTATTCGGCACTTACATTGGCAGTAAACCTGTATTCGGCACTTACATCTCCAATGCATATATTAAAATTATGTCATGAACATGGAGGAAACTACGACCACACTTTCCATGGATTGTACTATCGTCAAAATACACCACAAACAAAGCCCCAATTTACTGAAAGATAACAACTTCAAACATGAAAATTCAATAAGACTTAACATGACACAGATTGGAAAACATGCAGAGTAAAGCTAATGACGAAGACAGTCAATCCAGTGCAACCACATAACACAGTGCAAAATATGTAATTAAATAGAGATTATGAGTACAAACCAAACGATCAATACAATGCCTCCATGTGTTATAAGCATAACCAGTCAGGACAAGAAACAAAAAGAAAAAATAAAAAGGAGACAGAAAAAAAAAATTGATTCGTCAAGTTTGGAGCTCAACAAACCACACCAGTTACAAAATCTTAAACCTAGCTAGCAGATAGAGCTCAAGCAATTCACTTGTAGATAAAACTAGGCAACTCTCCAACTTAACCTCAAATAAACTCGATTATTTATGAACATGATAATTCATCCAACATACATTAATAATCCAAAGCATATAGTGAATTGTCCTGTACACATGAATCGCGTACAAAGCTAAGTATCAGAATGAGAAACAGGCCATGTTTCCAGGAGAAACACATTGTTAAGCTTCTCAATGGCCAAGAGTCTATGCAAACAGAGGTGGATCAACAGTAAAGGTTTCACAAATTTTATTCTTAAAGACTGGCACAAGTGCGAACAAACACACTAGAACAAACATTTTGGACAACACTATCGAACAAGAATGCCAAGAGCAAAGTGTGAAATAATACAAGTCTCAGTATGACCATATCTTCATTATTGAAAATGTCAACTCTCCCATGATACATTCATAATAAACATCAAATATGTAGTAAATTCAACTGTCCAATACACATATATCATTTCTTAAATTGGACGAGCCTATGCTTTTCTATCTCCTCTTGAACAAATGTTTTTGATGCTTAATTGGATCACGACCCAGAATTTCTTTCAAAAGAGACTAGGAAACTAGTAACTACGAACCAGCATACTCAGTGAGCCTTAACACAACATCAATTGGAAGCCATTTGAAGTTAAGGAAGACAAACATTGAACTAATAGCGCATAAAAGCAGAATATAAAATGAACATAGAGCTACCATCCCAGAATGATTAAGAACTGAACACCCATCAATCAATTCAATGCTTTACTATAAATAAGATTACCAAACAATTTATTATACATCAATAACACTACATGTTATAGCCAATCACGCGAGAAAATTGGACACGAAAATTCAAGATTAATATAGTTTAGAGCTCAAAAGATTCATCAGTTAAAAATAATAGTAACACCTAACAACAGATTTAGAATATAAATTGGCAGAGAAAAACTCTATAAAATAAACCTCAAAAGTATCTCTTTTTCACTTGTATTCAAAATTAGGCACCGGAGGAGCATCAAAACTCTCCAAAATCTCCGTTTTGCTGCCGCTACTCGCTGCTGATTCCTGCTTCTTCCCTCCACCAAACCAACCCCCAAACCACGAACCCGACTCCGACCCACTAGTCGCCGCCTCTTGCACAGACTGAGCTGCTTGAGGTTGAGGCTGGCCAGGAAGACCCATAGGGAAACCTGGCCCACCAGCCATTGCAGGCGCTGAATCATCAATTATAACAGGCATATTCTGCTGAGCACTCATAACCTTATTAAGCATAATACCAGCTCCTTCAATTAACCCTAACAGAATCCCGCCAAAAAGAGCAGACCTAGCCGATGCGCCTAACCCTTGCCTCATAGAAAGAAACCCACCAGTGGCGGCTCCAGCGAAGATCGAGTTCCAGGGGTCTTCCTTCTGGCGAACGTACACCATCGTGCAATCAAAAGCAGAAAATAAACCACCCCAAACAGCGAAACTTCCTCCGACTCGCGGCGCGTTCATACGCACGGCTTGTGTGCCACCGATTAAACGCGCTCCCGCTGGAGAGTTATAGGTGCCTTTAATGAAGTGGAAAGCTGAACCGCCTACTGCTCCCATACCAAACGCGCCACCGATGTCGTCGAGGATGCGGTCGGGACACGGTTCGCGGGAGGTTTCCGGCGTACCCATTACTTATGTTTTTACGTATTCACTTTTGGGGGCGAGGCGAGGCGAGACGATTTTTAGAGAGAAGACTTTCTTTCAATACAGATTACCGAAGTTGCCGAAGGGTTTAGCTGCCTTTTTTTATCAGATTACCCAAAGTACCCTTTTTTTAAGACAAAATATGATGTTTAGTGACGATGATATAGCTCTCGCTAAAAAATAA
This sequence comes from Mallotus japonicus, assembly GCA_949634005.1. NCBI lineage: Eukaryota > Viridiplantae > Streptophyta > Magnoliopsida > Malpighiales > Euphorbiaceae > Mallotus > Mallotus japonicus. Next base: position 11,128 of record CATIWK010264667.1, read on the forward strand.
CGTCGTCTAAAGACAACAATGTCCAGCCCAACACTATTAGAACAGTTGCTAAAGACCATCTTAGAGTCAGACTACTTATGGCTCATAAGCCCACGATAAGAGATGCTTGTGAGCTAGCTCACGCTGGCAAGATAATTTCAATTTGCATGCTTTGCTCAAATTATAACCTTTAACTTTAATTTATTAATGGAAAAAATAAAATATAAAAAATTTATTAATTTTTATCAACCGCTATATTTTAGGAAAAAATTACTAGAATCTAATATCAATGATTAAAATTGGACAGCCGAAATTCATGAGCTAATTATTGAATTTTCATAACTTATAATGAGAATTTATTAATTGATTATTAAACTATGATAGCTTGTAGCGAGCCAATTTCATCTTTTGAATACTAGATTTCGGTGGTTTAAAGCATATGCGGCAGCCTATAATAGTCAACGAAATTATTTTGACACGTAATATAAAGCAAATAAACAAAAAAGTTATATTTATATATTTTTTTAAAGTAATTACAACATTGCCAACAAGGTGCAAATCAATTGTATACTGTGCTAAGAACTCAAAAGTAAAGTTTTGTTCAATTCCTATGTGGAGTATGTTTGTGATATTTCTTGACTTATTAGAGGATTTATTGTGGTCGTTTGTGGTATGTTCAATAGTGATTTGATAGTGCTCTAACGGAGAACCAATTGGTTAATGAGTTGAGGACCCAAAAGTGAGGTCGGGCTGTAACTAAAAATAAAATGATATGATAATATTTGTATGATGGTGTATAAGTGCAAAAAAAAAAAAAAAAATTAGAACAAATAAATAAAAAATTATATTTATATATTTTTCTTAGTTTGTTTGGTAGTGATTTGACAGTGTTGTAATTGAGAACTCAATTGGTTAATGCGCTGAAACTCCAAAAGTAAGGTTGGGCTATAATTAAGAATAGAATGATCTAATAATAATTGTATAATGATGTATGAATTAAAAAATAATTAGAACAAATAAAAAAAAGTTATTTTATCAATTTTTTAATTAATTAGTATTATATGTAATTGATTACATGTGGATTTTTACTAATATGATTTGATCTAAATAGAACCATACATATAAATTTTTACTAATCCGATTTGATACATATAGAACTATAAAAACGATAAAGATCTCTTAACAACTAATTTAATGTGATTGTATACATGGTGACTCAAATTTAAGACGTCACTTATTAGAAAATAATCTCTTATCAATTGCTTTCAATGTTTATTAATGTATATTACATTATTTTTATTAACCAAAGTTGTCTAAATATAATAATGTAATAGCCTAATACATCTGCAACCCCTCTAAACTCTGTATCTTTTGCTATTTTGTCTTCTCAACTTATGAAATGATCTTTTTTTTTTTGAAATGTATGAAATGATTATTTTTTAAAAAAAAAATAATAATTCTATTGATTCAAACTAGCAATACATCGATAGAAACACAGACACAAATTCGCTAAAAATCATAGAGGATGAAACAACACCAAGGTTAATAGCATAATAAATTGGATCAAAGCCTATAAATTTAATAATACTATAGTGACTATAATACCTATGACTCCAGTTTTGCAACATACTGACAACCATAATCCGATTCATTGTCTCTGTCTGATCGAATATACTTTGCCTATCTAAATCGCCCACACACAAAGAAAAAGCCGCAACAAAACGGAAAACAAAACGTCGTAACAAGACGACGAAAACCAAACGTCGCAATAAGACGACGACTTCACGAAAATTAAAATAAAATCTAAATTTATGTGGAATAACCACTTATTTAAAAAATAAATTGATAAAAAGAGTTGCAAAAGGGTGATTTTAGGCCAAGAATGGCAAAAAATCACCCCTCCTTACTTAAAGAAGATGAGCGGTTAGAAAAGAAAAAGTGAAAGTTGAGAGAAAAAGAGGATAGAGTTTTAGATTAAAATTATAGTTAAAAGATGGAATAAGTTAAATTGGTAAAGTTGAGAGGTGAAAGGGTGCATTCATGAAATGATCATTTAGATACTTGAATTTGTTAAAAACAATACTTACTAACATTTTTTGTATTATTTGAAGTGTCTAAATATTATTTTTATAAGTTGAAATGAAATTATTTAGACGCTTGAACTAGATGAAAAATATTTATAAGTGATATTTTAGCAAATCAATGTGTTAATATAATTAATTTATGACTTGAAGGAGTAAACTGATAAAAAGTACAAAGTTTAAGGAGTTGTAAATAAATTAAGTTTAACTGTAATTTTTTTTATATCATCCATTCTTTCAATAGTTTACATTCATCTATTTTACATCACTTTAAATCGAGTTTGATAATAAGTCTCTTGATTGGAATTTTAAATTTCGGAGTTCAAGCTAAGACTCTTGCAACTTGCAAGAGCTGGAAGTTTTCTCTTGTTCATAGAGATTGTAAGTCACTTTCTTAGTTTTCTTTTTGTAGTTTAATAGTTCAGGTTATAGATATTATAAGATTGAAGCAAGGATTTAAATAACGGTAACGGCCGCAATCGCGGTCGCGTGTAACGGTAACGGTAACAGATCTATCGCTGTGATAAATAACTGTAACGGCCTGGCGAGCCGAATTTTTTTTTAAAAAAATTGTAAAATGTTTGGAATAAATATATTTTGAAGGTATTCATGAAAAAATAAGCATACAACACTTTAATAAGCATAAGTGCAATATAACAAACATTATTTATATTGGGGAAAATGGTCAAATTGGACCTTCAACTTTTGGTCAAATCTTATATTGGACATTAATATTTTTTTTGTTTCCAATTGGACCTTTAAGTATGAAAAGTGGCACAAAAAGACTCTCTCTCTAATGGCACATTCAACCACCGTTAAAAATTGATGATGTGTACAGTGGGCCCAACCTATACAGCCCTCTCTTTCACTTGTCCTTTTTTTGGCCAATCCTCCCTTTCATTTTTCACTTGGTGATGTGCACAGTGGGGCCCACCGAAC
>CATIWK010264670.1:0-19790 GCA_949634005.1 Mallotus japonicus
TTAGAAGTGTTTCGGATGTCAAAGCCAATCTATTAATCTAGTTACTACTTTTGAAGTATATAAACGGAGAATTCTTTCCTCTGACTGCATTGGGATAATGTGCTTATGTACATGCCAGACTGTTTTTTGCTGATCAACCAAGTAACTCAGCCAGATGATCCTCATTGCTAAACTAACGCATAAAATGTCCATTTCCTTCATTAAAAGTCAACTTATGTTTTTTTTTTTTTTCTCTCTTTTTAAATCCTAGGTGGTGGCAGCAGTTATTCCAGAAGCCATTCAAGTCCCTATGTACTGGAACAACCTCAGTTCAATGATATGAAAGCGGATGATTCCAAGGGCCAGTCTGAACACAGTGATAAATCTCTCCTCGCGGATTCTGGTCCAGTAAATGAATCAACAAATCAGGCTGAAAAATTGATTCAATCAAAGAGTGATCAATCTAGCCCGACTGGACCCAAGGAAGAATCTTTATTAGAGACACAATCTGATCCCACAGAAAAGCATGTCTCAACTCCTGAAAACACAACTTCCATTTCGTTGTTCGAAAGCAAGGAAGACATGGGCAAGCCTCAACTCCAGAATCACATTACTCCATTACCATACATGCCATGTGTTTCGACAACAGGAAATGGTCCAAATGGGAAAACCATTAACGGTTTTCTGTATAGATATACAAAAACGGAGGTCAGCATCATCTGTGTCTGCCATGGAAGCTCATTCTCGCCAGCCGAGTTCGTGCAGCATGCTGGAGGCGCAGATGTTTCACACCCTCTGAGGCACATTACCGTCATACCGTCTGCTTTTTGACAAAACATTTGAGTATAGGTGACATTTAATCCCATGCGCGGCCTTCTTTTCCTTTTGGTACATATTGTGGGATGGGAGATCAATACATTTCGAGTTACAAGAGCTCTTCCTAGAAAATGGTAGGAAGAGACTCAAAAGTGTTTCCTATTTAGCTTAAACTTTTCTATCTGCATTAATAGACTGTGGATATTTGATATTTAGGGCAGGTGTTTTTCAATTTTGATTTCGCCTTTTTCTCTCCTTTCAAGTTCGTGCATAAACTACCAATCAAGCTACAATTAGCTTGACGTCTATACAGAAAATTTTAGGTGGAGTCATGAATTCGGCTCAAGGCTGTATATCTGATTAATTAAAAGAAGGAATACATGCTTGAATTTGACCATATTTCTCTTTTCTTATTTCCAGGCTAAACCAATGGTTCTTTTGTTTATTATAGGATGGGGAATTTCACATTTCGCCAGACGCCTATGTAGGCATAACTTGAACACTCTAGAGCTGGGCAAAACCAATACCAATGCTAATGGGAATAAGCTATAGATGCCAACAATAGTTCAAATTTCGGTTTTTAGAGTTGCATATAGCGTCACATTCTAACATTCTATCTATTTGGCAAATGTACTGCTAGCCTTTTAACCTTGTGACACTTCCAGTTTTTAAGACTCGGATACAAAATGAGTGATTTTTTTTTTTTTTTTACAATTACTATCATTATTTGAAATGGGGAAGGGGGAAGAGCTATTAATGCCTTGACCCTTTAAGGAAACTATTCGGCAAAAATGTGGAGTTAATATGGATAAGTTATGATTTGGATTGCTACTTGTAAATGATTTCTGATATGAAATCATCCCTTGGCAGCAGTTCAAATTCATTTCGTTTTTCTTTCTTTCACGATGATGGACTTCCAAATACACTTGATGTCTAGCTCAAGTGGCAAGAGCACTTTACTCTTGAAGGGTTGAAATTATGGATTCAATACTCTCTCTCCTCACTAGGCATGTGAAACTCACCATGGTTTTCAAATACTAACTGTTAATTGCCCTCCTCTCCGTTCCAATGTTACTGGGTCATGTATGAAGTCCAAAAAATGATGGACTTCCAAATACCATGCGGTTTACTTCTTTTGAGCCTGCATCATCTTTAAATTAAGGGATTTTAACATAAATGTCCAAAAAACAGCCTCCAATTTCCAAAATGCACTCACTTTTCATTAATTACTAAAATGCCCATCAAAGCTAAAAATATTTACCTCCGTGTCCCTCTCCTTATCAACGCAAATGACGATTTTTTTTTTGTTTTGATTCACGCTACTTCTCTGCTTCACCTCCGCCTCTGTCTCTCTGCCTCCGCGTCGACCTCCGCCTTCGTAAATGGGATCTCTGTTCACTTCGGTCTTTAATCGACTAAATCCATTACTCAATAAAGATTTTGATCGCAATTTAGTGCGGGAAAGAGGTTACAGATTTTGATCTCAATCGACTAAAAGCAGAGGTTTTTTTTTTTTTTGGGTTACCTTAGCTCGGGAAAGAGGAAGATGAGGAGGAGATTGAAAGAGAATGGGTCGGCTTCTTCTTCTGGGTTATGGCTTTCATTTAATTGGAGTTTGCTTCTTGATATGTTATCTTAATTATTATTTGTTTGTTGCTGCTGTTATGTGATTTTGGATGTTGCTGCTTTAGCTGTTGATGTTCTTGTGGGGTTTATGTTCTTGTTTTAGATTTTTAGTGCTCTCTGGTGGTTATATTCTGGTTAACTATAGTCTTCTGTTGTTGGTCCATGTTCTCTCGTGGTTTTGTGTTGCTAATTTTGGCTTGACATTGTTGTTGTTGCTGCTTCTGCTATTGATCGCATTGCTGTTGTTGCTAGTTTAGTTAACTATTCTACAACATCTGGAACAAAAAAAAACTATACTACAACATCATGCCCGTGTCTTGCTGCCATGTGCAGTGCAAGCCTCAATTGGGCGAAGGCCAAAAATGTCCAAAACTTTTCCAACTTTTCATTCAATTTCTTTGGACCAACTTTTTCTTCTTTCACACTTCCATTTTTGGTCCATATAGTAATGGACCTTTCTGCCTTCATGTTGCTCAATCTACTTTTGCAAACAAACCTTAATTTCTTTGTATTTCCATATGCATTCATTCAATTTTTTTTAATATATTTTGTGGCGTTACTTATCTCTTTTCTTCTTTAATTGTATCCAATTATATGCTCATGAATAAAATGTGTATCAACACTAAAGTTAGTGTTTTCCTCCATTTCTTCAATATAATATAATATAATATAATATATGGCTCACTTAAAACTTTAACATATCAAAATATACCAAAAAAATAGTGTAACCTTTCTTTAACTTTAAGTTTTCCTCCATTTTTACAATTTATTATACTTTAAGTATATTTTACGTTTTCGATACATTGTATATTTAATAAAAATAAATTTTTTATATCAAAAAATGTTTACCCTCAATAATTTTGTTAATTTTTCATATATCATATATTTAACAATTGAATATAATACTTTCAAAAAAATTTTAATAATTACAATAAATAATGAAGTATTTTCCGTATATGGTTAATAATTAAAAAATAGAATAAAAATATTTTCGTATATGATCCGATATAAGATATTAAAGTTAATAATTTATACAAAATAAATTAATGATTTTATTCTTGACTTTTAATTTATGTTGATGCCCCATTAAAACAAGTTTCATTTTTGATTGAATGCTTCATTACAATAAACAATGAAGTATTTTCCATTTATGGTTAATAATTACAATAGAGAATGAAGTTTTTCCATATATGATCTGTATATGATTAGTATTTGATCCGTATCTGATCCGTATCTGAACTGTTTCTGATCCGTATATGATCAGAATTTGATCCGTATCTGAACTGTTTCTGATCCGTATATGATCCGATATAAGCAATTAAAGTTAATAATTTATACAAAATAAATTATTAATTTTATTCTTGACTTTTAATTTATGTTGATGCCCCATTAAAACAAGTTCTATTTTCAATTGGATACTTCATTATATATATTTTCTTTTTCATTTTCAAATCTATGTATGTTTGTTACTCTGCTCAACAACAATAAGAATTCAGTAAAGCAATGAGCAAATTGTATGCTTTATTAAAGACGGAGTCTCTCTTAGTGATTTGATTTACAAACCCTAAAACCCTAAACCCTAAATAAAAAAAGAGCACACTAAATTAGAAACCTGCAACAATTTATCACCATCAACACCATCTTTAATATTGGAATTACAACCAACATCCTCAGAAAATTTCTTATCACCATTGAAACAAAAACACATAATAAATTATCATAAACTAAAAAGAAACCAAAAAGATACAAAAATAATAAAATAGGATATACCCCAACATAATACTTTAACTCGTCACCACCACCAACAACTTCAATAAAACTTTGAATCATAAGCTTCTATATTCTCACCATCCCCTCAACTTTCACTGCCTTTACATTCACTTTTCTTATATTTAACACCCTTTTCAAAACTAACAACATCTACTAAAAACTAGAAGCACCAAAAGCACTTCCATCTTTCCTTGTATATTTAAAACAAGATCATAAACAAAAAGTGAACCAAAAAGCAACAAAATTAAATGCACGCTACCTAATAATAGAATGGAGATGTGGGGTATCGATTCTTGTACCTCTTGAAATAAAAAGGAAAAGAAAAATAGCAATTAAAAAATAAAGATAATTAAAAAATAAAGAAAAAAGAAGGAAATGAGATAAAATAAAAAAGAGAAAAGAGAAAAATCAAGAAAAAAGGATAAAATAAAAATTTATAAAAAAAAGGTAAAGAAAAAAAGAAAGAGAAAATTAAAATAAAAAAGAAGAGAAGGAGAAAAAATAGAAAAATAAAAATTTAAATTTAAATTAATGAAAAAAGAAAAAATATAATAATAATATTGGCTAATTCTCCGTTAATTAAAAAAAGAAGAAATGAAAAAGTAAAGAGAAAATAAAAATTAAAAAAATAGAGAAGAAAAAATGAAATAAAAAATAAGCATACAATAAAAATAAAAAAAAAGAGAGAAAGGAAAAAAATAAAAATAAAACAAGAAGAAAAAAAAAGTGAAAAGTCAGCACCCAACTGCTATTGAATATAAAAAAATTGAAGAAATTAACAAAATAAAAATTAATGGAAAAATAATGAAATAAAAAAATAATGATATTGGCTAAATTTTCATTAATTAGAAAAAGAAAAGGAAATAGAGGAGAATTAGAAAAAAAATAAAAATAAAAAAAGTAAAAAATAAAAAAAAAAAGATAAGTAGGAAAAAAATAAAAAAATAAAAAGAAAAAAAGTAGAAGAAAGAAAAAAAATAGAAGGGGGCAAATGAGAAAATAAAAACTAAAAAAAGGCAAGGAAGTAAAGAGGTCAAGGTAAAAGTGTAATTAACGAAAAGTAGAATCATTTTAGTAAATAAGTTTTAAAATTAGGCATTTTTGGTAAATTTCTCAAAAATAAATTAGGATATTTTAGTTCACAGGGTACGTTTTTTGGGCATTTATGAAAAAATCCCATTAAAAAATGTCTTGCGAGCACATGAAAAGAAAAAAAAAAGGCCCGGCCCAGCCCAGCCCAGGCACCGTAATTTATCAGAACGAATTTCAATAAGTCAATTACATTGTTAAGCCACATTCTTTTTCTTGCTCAAAAGAACCCCTTAAATGGTGGACATCAACTAGCTGATTGAATCATGTTGAGAACTGAGATAGTCCTCAGCAGCCTAGAACCTCTTCACCTGAACTAAGGCTCCATGTTTAGTTCCGGATTCAAGCATTGCGTCTAGGATTGCAACATCTCTAGCACCTTCCACAAAAGAAATGCGAGGTTCTGCTTCATAACTACTTCCCTTCTGCAACAAACAGGCAGTGTAAAAAACATTATCAGCAATGAACACAAGTTGAGTTTGCAGTTCAAAGACGAAGCTTTGCCTACACCAGGTGTATTACACCCTACAATTGAATTTACAACACGAAAATGCATATCTCATTTTTTATTGGCCAAATGTAACATATTTGGATTATATATCACAAATCCATTCATAGGATATAATACATCTAGTGTAGACAGTAATCTCTTTGATTCATAGTATCGATCAGATTGCAAAAAATACTACCTTAAGGTTGGCCTGTGAAATGTCATGTATGAAAGTTTTTAATTCTTCAGTCACTCCACTGAATGGGTAGAAAGAACTTCTGCTTTGCCCATCAGCACCACAAATTGAAACCTGAGACGTTAGTGTACAATGTCAGTTGCAGGTAGCCACTTCTCATTAGCTATTTTAGAATACAACAATGGTGAGCCATGGATGAAACAGTCAATTATTTTGGAGCCTTATGTAAATCAGACATTTCAGGAAAATTAGCAACTCATTGTTCTAATGCCATTCAAGATCTTACTACTTCCAACAAAGATTTTTTTTTTTTTTTTTTTAACATACCAAGTAACCATGTTTACCATTAAGGTTTCCCCGCTCAATTTGTAGCGTTCCCTTCAAGCCAACAACTCGCCAAAATATCTAAAAAAAGAGAATCTATCAGGAAAAAATCAGAGTCATATTCTTTTTGAATCAGAATTATTGCTTTAACACTTGCCTTTGGTGATCTTGAGGATACAACCATTACAAAAACTCCTGAACATCCATTCTCCAGTTGGCTGAGAAAGAAAAGTCCAAATGTTCATCTTTACACTGGCAAACATGTCAAAATAAGATTTCTTGGAAATCAAGTCCATTGTTTGTTCACAAACTTACAAGACTGAGGATATGTTATCAGGACGAGGTAAAGTTTTGTCTACGTGAGATGTCATAGCTGACGCTGAAACCACTTCACATCCAACAAGCTGTTCAACAAAACAAAGAATAAATTAAGAAAAAACAGAAATTGGAAACAAGTTAAAAATATAAGAAGCACTAATCAATGGCCATTAACATGAAACTCTAGCATGATTATAATACTAGTGTTTATAAAATCAAAAAGAAGCATGAGATGTTAAAAGCAAGTTGTTTCACGAGGAAGGGTGAACATGGCATTAGAACAAAAATTGCCACTGATTTTCAGCAAGATATGTTCTAATGTGAGATTACCATTCTTAACCCTGCGATGAAATGCACTCCCATATCTAGAATGAATCCACCCTGCCAAAATGGAAGATGCGCTTATTACAAAATTGGCAACAGAGGACTCACTAAAGTATTATAGAAGCCATAAAAGAACCATGGGAATGTCTGAATCATTAAAACTACAAAGTGTAAGGAACTATAAGATGATACTGTTAATCATGCCATGGTAAAAGAACTGCCACTAGGAATCATTTCTTTCATATTCAAAACGGAGAAATTTTCATGCATCTTACAGTGTATAGAAAATTATATAATGTCAGATACGTTACTAGCAATAAAGCAATACTGTGCACATGAATGATAATCTCTTCTGCAAACAAGAAAAATTAACTATACAACAAAAATACATACAGTAAAGTTGCGCCGCCATGAGCTAGAGAAATAAGGGTTTGAACTATTCATTGATCCTTCAACAATAACTTCAACTGTCATCATCTCCCCAATTTCAGCCAACAATTTTTTGCACTGTGGATGCAATAATGAGTATACTGAAACCAAGAGTACTAGAGAAGCAAATGATTTGTACATATATCTACCTCTACAAAAGCAGGTTCAAATCTATAATTTTCTGCCACAGCCCAAATTGGTTGACAAGGGGAATTGGCACAGATAGATTTGTAACTTGACAGAGCAATTTCTATTTCACTTACAACTGCATTCATAGAACAAGAGTCAATGTCAAACACTACTAGGTAGTTTTAATCTGAACCAAAAAAAAAAAAAAAAGTGCCCAAATCTATTTGTCACCTATCTTCATACTACATTTTCTCATTCCTTTCAAGATTTGATCTATGCCTTAAGCTTCAACAGCAGAAAAGCAGGCTGATATTTGTAAGTAAGAGATTATTGTGTTACCATATTTTAAGGCATTAAGAAGAAAATGCAGTACATCTGTATAATCATGCTATATTATTTTCAATTCAACTGATGGGTTATATTGTTTCTCATCACTAAGAAAGGAGAGTATACGAATTAAAAAATCTTACTTACAAGCAGCTGCTGGTTTCTCTGCAATCCAAGTTAGCCAACCCAAGCATGCCAAAACAAGAGGAAGATTTTAGTTAAATGCCAAAAAAGAAATACACATATATCAACCAAAAAAATCTTCTAGAATAATCTTATGGGGCTCTCGTAAAAAAACTGAATAAGAAGAATTTGCTCTTAGATCTAAGTCAATTTAAAACTTGTGTGACCTTGAAGGACATGCTTCCCTGCTTTTAGTAGCTTGAGTGACATATCAACCTGCACAAAATTGGTTCATACAGGTTATGATCTAAAAACTAATTCATTGTGCAGTGAGTCGTTAGGAATATTTAGGGCCTTTTTAAGATATATCGATAAAATTTGAGTTGAGTATATTAATAACAGAAAGTAAAATAAACCTGTGCTTGGCCAGCAAGAACAACAGCAACACCAAGAATGGAATCATCATGGATAATATCATCAAGACCCTTATCGCCCCACTTACACTCCACTCCTGGGAAATGCTCACGCGCTATTTCAACTGCTCCTTGCGCTGATTCCTGCACATATATATATAGCAATGAAGCAAAGCAAGAACAATAAATAGAAAGTTGTCAGATAGTAATTACTGTGCGACCTCAGAGCGGCTCCAAATGGCCTTAAGAATAAAGAGATTAGAGATCTCAGCTAATCTTGGAATGTACTGGGTTCTAACGAAGATTCCAGCTCCAAGAATTGCGATATGTGGTGGATTCGCCATTTCCCAATACTGCAATTTAGAACCTCAGCATTCATTAAAAAAAAAATTACATTATTTGAACTTGATGGGTTTGATTCGAATCGAAAGGTATACAAATGTGTGTGTATTTATAGAGTAGAACATTTACCAGAAGGATTTTCTTTAAAAAAAGTTGTAAGTTGAAATTCGAGAGAAACACAGTTAATGGTGGGTATGTCAGTCGGTTGGTTTCAGTTTGTTGCTGTGCTGAGTATTGGCAGGCTATAGAGAGAGCATGGACGATGTAGTGTGAGCCATCAATTTCTGCGAAATTTCTGATTTTTAAATATATATGTAGCTCAAGTGGTGAAAAAATAAGTCGTGAAAAGTATAATCCAATATTCTTCTGGTAGTGTTGGGAATTAACTGCATCTTCTAATTGTTAAAAAAAAAATTAGATAAAAGAACCATTTTTAATTGTCATGTTGCATCAATGCAGAAATGTTATACTAACTATTATTACACTACCATGAATAAAAAATTCATCAAAACCATAACTGATTCAAATGTGCCAAATTTCAAGATTAATTTCAATATCTCAATCCAGTAATGTTTGTTCTGGTTTTACGAATATTTGTTAAGATTGAAAAGACGCATTCCTCAAATTCTACCATATTCACCATCTATGATGAACTTCTGATTAACCATCATTCACAATCACGATTGACTTGCAGTGAAAAAAAGAAGCAGCAGTTTACTCTTCATCAATCAAATATTTCACTACATCATTTATATTCATACAATAACAACGATCACCTTGGACATTGACAGAAGTTCTGGTTTCCTTTATCTGATACGAGTTAAAATAATGACATGAGTCTGTATAACAACTAACAATCTTCAATCTACAGACCGGACAATATGGCAGTCAATCGATGAAAATCCACCAACAATTCCTAAGAGATGAGTCTGAAAACAAAGACAGGACTCCGGAAATCAATGTATTTATTTTCAACATGCAGTGGTTGGATGAATATATCTTCTCTAGGTTCCTCACTCACTCCGCTTTGTGTAGCATACTCCAAAGCCATCTCATAATCTACCTGCAAATAACACCAGCATATGAATTAACGCACCCACCAGCAATATTTCCTACAAATTATATCCATCTTGAGCCACTTTCATTTACAGCACAGCAGAGTACATGTCCAATTATTATAATATGCTAGGTCTAAATGCTTATCAATCTTAACAAGATAGTGGTTCTTCCTCAAAGTTCTTTAAGTGTTTTCCTGACAGGCCAATGTATCTTAAGATGATGTTCTTTAGTTTGAACCATAACATGTATTGTTTGACATGAAAGTTCCAACCAAGTTTGTAAATAAAGGAAACCGGCGGAAGACCAAATAGACTTCTGAATATAACCCACCTTTTCAACATGCTGAGCAAGCTTTTCTGAGAGTGTATCCTTTGTAATTAAGTGTTCTGATACCTTCTTAAGTATTTCTGCATCCTCCTCTTCATAGCGCTTCCTCTTTGCCACTTGTATCCGTGTCATCTCTCTCAAAACATCATATATAGCACCTGTAGCATCAGGGATATACCTGCCATGTGATCAAAATCTTGGATTTCAATATATGCAAATAGGATTAGGAACATAATCAGATCTACAGAGAGAATTGGAATTACTTGCTTAAATTTCGCTTGCGCTCCTGTTGCTCTCGGGCCTGCATTTTCTTCATAATTTTGGATTTTAGCTGGATGCAGCACTGCTGAATGGCATACTGGAGCAAATATTGCCAACTTAGTCACTTTGCCCAGTGTGGGATAACATCTACTTGTTATAAAAAAATAATAATAATAATAATAATAAAAAAATCGACCTTGACTGCAGTAGCTATCTCAGTGATATCATCTCCAATGTACTCCTTTCCAGTCCCTTTAAAGGGGATTTTTGTGCTCACGATGCTTACAAAGACACCTACCTTGTCTTGCATCTGGTTGATCTTGTAACTAGCCCAACTGAAAAATAACTCTAACAAGATTATTCTCCACCTCCAATTCTCACAACAATTTATTCAGAAGAAAATATTGTACTTGCGTCTTACTTGATTCTCTTAAGAGCAGTCCTGGTGACTACATCAGCACCTTGCTCAAAAAGAAGCGGTATGCGATTTGCAAACCGAAAAATATTCAAACCCTGCATTTAGACAGGCAAATCACTGGAAGATCAAATATAATGGAAAATCACACTTTAGCTAGCCTTCTGCACAAGCCAGTTAAATATCAAACAGCACAAAATGCATGAGAGGATGAGAACTACAAGTACTCAATCCCAAGCATGCATATGCGTGCACCTGTACAATGATTCCTTTCATGCCACACCAGCATAGCCTTACCTTGGCCTCATACTGATGGCAGACACCTTTACCATCAATTGGTATTAAGGAAATAGCCAGCTATGCATGTGATGTACATTTTCCCAACTAATATCTAATTCTAGTTTTCATACATCACCATGTTAAGAGAACATACTTGCTTAACATCCTTTCCACCCACACTGACACCAGCTTCTACAATAAAGGGGTGTCCCTCAAAAACTTGAGCACTGCAGGATGGAAGCAGAGAGACATTACAATTTACAATATATTTTTTATCCATATGCAATCACTTCAAATATCAATTATTACTTTTTCCCAATCATATGCAGATTAGCTTTCTGGAATAGGAAAAAATAAATAAATTTAGCAAACAAAGATGCTAGCACAACCTGCCTGAATAAGTGGCAACCATGTCTGGATGCAGCTCCTTTATAATTCCAAGACGAAGATTGTATTCCCCAGCAGGACTAAGACACTGAAAGTGTACTTAAAAATGTTAAACATCATGAAAGTTGCACAAAAATACATGACTATAAAATGCAAACGTTAGGAACAAAGGTAGAAATTCAGATTAACAGCACAATGTAATTAGGTTAACTACATGGTTAAAGACCAGAAGCAGCTTACATCACCAGCAGGGTCATCAAACTTGGCTTGACGAAACAACTGATGGATCCGAACTATCTGCTGATCAGTAAGAGACTTAACGGCCATTTTTGGGCTAAAATCAGGACCCATCTCCCCTGAAACAATGCATTAGCAACTTAAGCATATAAGAAGAAATATTTTTATTAGACTTGATCTAATTGACGTGCCATAATAATGATATATCACGACGAATTAATTTCTGACTTGCATAACCAACTAAAAGGTCAAGTTCAACTGCAAATATTACCAATTAATCTTTCAGCAAGTGATTTTCCTATATTTACAAATTCATGCTGGAGAAACTGTAAAAGGTTCTGTTTTGAAGTCTCTGCAATCAGGCGTTTGATCAATAGTAAATCAACGGATGATGGGTGATGCTTTGTCTCAAGAGGAACAGGGGGCATTACATCTGTTCTCCGTGCAAATTTTACTGTGACATTTTTGCTGCAGCAAAAAAATGAAAGCTGCTTAAGTGTAGATCAGTAAAAACATATACTACTGTAGGCTACACTGCAAGTACGTGGATTCATAATGTGTGTGTAAATACAAGTTGGTGGGAGGTAGTCTGGTAGAGAGAGAGAGAGGAATACTCAGGTGCATCTGATACAAATCTGAAGAGAAATTGAGCGTAAGGGGTGATAACAGCCATTTGTCGCATGTAATGCAATATCTTGGACTGCATGTGCCAGCAAAGGAGATTAGTTTTAATCAAACAAAACATCATCACTTAGATCTATGAAAAGTACTATTAACAGGAATTGACTAGGGTTTACATACACGGTAAGTTGTCCAATTTCCCTCAATGACCACCTGAATTGCAGCTCCATGCCACCTATCGTCATTTTTCCTTTTTTCATGTAAATGAATATGTGGAATATTCCTAATTATTCAAAGAAACACTTGTAAGAACGTAACCCAAAAGCTCATAGGGAAAAATAGTACAGGTGCAAAGAGAACTACCAACTAAAAATTCTAAGTGATGATTCAATATCATTTACACATACACCAGATGAGCAAAACAATAACATATAAAAGAAAAAAAGTAGTGACACATAAAAAAATTAAAGAATTATTGGTTTTTTCAGATGGTTTTGAAAAAGTTTATGTTGTTCGTCTATATGTTTGAGTCATACCGATTAATATCTATATCCAGCCTGCAAAATGACATATAGTTTTGGCCCTTCATTGATGATGAGATATCTATAGGAAGCCCAGTACTCATTTTGGACCATATCAACGCCTACATAAGTAAAATGGAAAAAATTATCAGGAATTCTCACTTGAGTGTAAATTAGAGTTACAAAGATGCAAAGCAATGCATCGCAAGTTAAGCTTCAATAAAATTTATTACCATTTTTGCACCAAGACCAAACTTCCCACGTGTTTGTTTGAGACCATATTTTGTGCCAGAAAGGACTGCAGGCATAAATACGCTCAATATCAAGCTGATAGAAATACAGGATATGTATCTACAATAAAACAGCTATTTGTGTCCATCCACAGAGCTTAGTATCATAATAGAAATGTGAGCTGAAAAGTAACTACAAACCCCTTCCGAACATGTTTGGGATGTCATCATGCGGCATTCCTCTTCCATTATCCTATATTAAAAATCAAAAGCACTCATGAGTCTTCACACCTTTAGAGTAGAAAGTAGAAACTTGGTAAGAGAGAGAGAAAAAAATTAAAAAAAAAAAAAGCTAAAAGTAGATTGGGCACTGAAACCAAACCTTGCATGTAACTCTGTAAAATGAAGCCTCACCTCTGCCCTTCATGCCCTTTGCAGCTGACTGTTCTTTGACTTTCTTTCCAAGCATGGCATTCTTTGCTTGTATTTCCTGAGCACGCGCTTGCTTCGCTAATCTTTTCTGCAAGGCATGAAACACATTGCGATGAAAAGAATAGATCATCAGGTGATCAAAAGTCGAAAACATAGTTCCAGAAATCCTAAACTCAGGCACAAAAGCCCCACTCACATACAAAGGAAGAAACAATAAAACTGAATCAGCATTACTCATCAAATCAAGTGACAAAGAAGATTAAATTATCAAATATTAACAGCTAGCAGAAAGTCCAATGAACTGAAAATGCAACAACAAAAGCAGCAAAAAAAAAAAACAAAACAAAACAAAAAACGTGAGAAGCCAACTGACCTCACGAGCTTTAGCTGTCTCATAATCATCATAGAGTGCCTCATCAACACGCTCCCGATCAACAAGACCAATCATGGAATTGAACTTGCTTTTCCCTATCTCTTCACTGCAAGAATCAATTTGAATTTAAAACCATATAATGCCTGAATTCTATATGAAAAAAAAAAAAAATTACTTACATGGTAATTTCCACAAAGGGAAGCTCAGATATGGACTCAGCAGAATCAAGTGAATTCTCAACAAGTTCTCTCACAGTAGTATATAAACATTTCCCTGGCTGAAATTCAGAACAGCAATTAATCAAAAAGGTGCAAGTATCCTAAGTTACCAATTCGTAAATTAAAGACAAAATAACTCAATCCATCTTTAAAATAAGGGAAACTTACATTGTCAAAGCCTGCTATATTCTTGTTCTCCGCGAAGAACTCAGCCGGAGATTCTGCAGTTACACCAATAGATTCATAAATACACAGACACAGTGAGAGCAAAAGAAAGATAGATCGATAAACGGAGTGAAAGAGACAGACTCTGCTTGAGAGTGCTTTCTTTAGGCTTTTTAGGAGTCTTGGATTTGCCTTTCTTTGATTCAATTGGACTTTCACTGCTGCCAACATCAAATTCCATGGAAAATAATAATTCAATTAAAAAGAAAAAAAGCTCGCTCCACTTGTTCAATCAACACTCCAAATTCAAAACTTAAAACTCCATAAGAATTGATCTGAGCTACGGCTTTTGAGCAGCTACTTTTGCATTTTTACAGTTTTATTTCTATGGTATCACTGATGAAATGGGAAAAAAAAAAAAAAATTCCCGCCAATTATTCAGCAAAACTTGTAGATTTTTGGGACTCAAAATTGCAGAAGCTCATCACATGACCAGCTCAAAATTAGGTCTGCTACTGCTAGTGAATTTTTTATTATTATTATTATTTTTTTTGGGTTGTGGTCCGCGATCGAACAGAGGTCTGGTACTGAGAATCAGTTAGGGTTTCTTCATTCCAAGCTCAGGCCCATGGATTGGCCCTTTCCATTAAGGTCTGGATAAATAAAACTTTTAAAATTCAGATTTGATTTTTAAAATTTTTTAGTTAGATGATATTTTTTAAGTTTAGAAGCCAAATTGATATAAAATGTAAGGTTGCAAATATATTAAATTTTATTTTTATTAATTAAGTGTAAAATATTTATAAAATTTGCAGTCTAATGGCTCAGGTGATAGATATTGTATAGTGAGTTCATGAGTTCGATCCCCTTCCCTTTGACCTCCCAATTGTTAAAAAAAAATATTTATAAAATATATCATAAATTCAATTATATGGTATATTGCATTCAAAACATATAAAAATCTTCTAGTGAAAAGGGGCTGCAGAAAAAAAATATTAAGATAAGATTCATTTCATCTCTTATAGTCGGCATGTTCTAAAACTTGGATAAACTAGCATCAATTTTCGACGCACAATCACTAAAATTGTGTGCGTGCAGCATCCCTCTAATGGGGAACAAAATTACTGTGAATGAACTGGAGAAACACCTTAGCTAACATCATGATTTCCCATCACATGTTCTCATCATGATCATATTGAAATTGTAGCAATCGATTAACTAACATTCTTCAATCTGAAAATTGATGAAAGTACAAATTAAATTCATAATCTTTTAATCTTTTATTATTTTAATTATTCAAATTTCGGGATTAATTCTATTTTTTTTATTCGTATCAGAACAATCAAAAAATTTTATTCTGGTGTTGATTTATAAAAAAAATTCATTTCGAAATTTGAACAGTTAATAATAAAATAATAAACGATTTTGAATTTGATTTGTACTTTCATCCTATTTTCAGATTATAGAAAGTTAGTTGATCTATTCCTCCAATTTCAATTTGATTATGATGAGAACAAGTTATGCAAAATCGTGATGTTAGGAAAGCTGTTCTTGAGTTCGTTTAGGCAATAATTTTGTTCCCCTTTAGAGGGATATTTTTTTCCAAAAAAAAAAACTATTAAATTTTGAATAATGTTAGATGTTGTTATATGTAATATCTATAGTGTATTATTATATTGATGTAATTTTTTTTACCACATATGTATATTATTATCCCACTATACATGGCAACTATAGAGGGAAGAGAAGATAATTTTTTTAAAAGAAAATGAAAAGATGAGAAGGAGATGAATAAAAACTATAGATTTTATTGTATTTGATAACTTAAAAATAACTTATAAAAAGAAAAGAAGGAAAATATTTGAAAATAAAATAAAACTTTAAATTACAATGTGTTTTGAAGTTGAAATATTTTACACTCCAATTTGAAATGTAATCAATTTCACCTTCTACTAGTCTCTTCCTTTTATATTCCTTTCAACCAATGCATAGTTGAATTTATCCACAAAATAAGAGTTAATTGAATGCTATATATAGGACAATTAAATTCAACTCTTTTAAATCAATGATGGTAAGAATTTAATCCTATATTTTATAATGATTTTAAATAGAAATTACCACTTAATTACTCTTTTACTGAAAAAAAAAATTAGAATTTGATTAGAACTAGATACATACATTTTGAAAATATATGGTAATATTTTAAAAAAAATTATTGTCTATTCTCAATGCTTACACTGAACATCTGTGTAACGTATGAAGTATATATATATATATATATATATATATAATTGTTTTTATCTGATTTTAAATGTCGGATAATTATGAGGACTCCAATAAATTTAAAGATTAAATCAAATGGAACATAAAAAAGATAAAAAGCTCTTTTAACACCTTTTTTTTCTATTCATAACATCCAAGATCATAGTTTTCGTGGCGTTTCATCTCTGATCTTGGATCCTATATCGCTAATTTAGAATCTATGTGTGTAGTATATATATCATTACGTGTCTAACAAAATTGTCATAATTTTATTAGATGACATGTTTTAAGTTATTAAATTCTAAAAAAAAAAAAAAACATCCAAGATCATAATTAAAGAAATTTAAATTTCTTGTTAAAAAAAACTATTAGATGTAATTTTAAATATGTGTAAAAATTTGTCCATTTTAAACATGGTCGGCTTAACTTTGGGGTTATTTGCACTTATGGTACCCAAATTTTTAACTAAATACCAGTAAAGTAGCAACTGTTAAAATGTAACATAAAACTCCCTAATCTTTCGTGTTTTATTACTAATAAAGTACCTACACCCGATTTCATTCATGGTACCCAAAAAATCAGAAATTTTCATTCATAATAATTGATATCCAACTTTTAGTTTTGATCCCACTACAGTATCTCACTTTTAGTGATGATCCTATTATACTGACGTGTCAGTCTTGTAAATACTACGTCAGCACAGTGTGACACATGTCACCATGTCAGATGCCATGTGGCGTGCCACGTGCTATATGGCATCTTTGGCTAGAAATTGAGTTTAGTTTCTTTATTGATAATAAAATGAAAAATTAAACAATTGTGTACTTTAATGATATTTAGTTAAAAAGTTGGATACTATTAATACAAATAACCCCTTAACTTCTTTGTAACAAAAAAAATAATAATAAAAATGGTCGCTTCATTTTATTTGAAAAGAAAATTAGAAGTGAGAATCGCAAACGTGGTTCTGATGCTACAATAATTGCACGAAGATATACATCAATTCGAAATAGGACACGTGGAAAACTGAAACTATACCATTTTGAAAAGATTTGTTTTTTTGCTTCTTCAGAATTCAGAAAATTAAGAAAAAACCAAGCATCATTTACTAATTAAATATATGGACCACAAAATTGATAAAAAATATCTGATATAAAGAACAACTTGGCTTTAACTGCTGTCCCTAATTTTCAAAACGTTGCCATCCCATCACTTTCTTCAATCTCTATTGGGCGACGTCTAATTCCGAGGATAAGATAAGGATATTAACATTGCAACAACCAATCATCGACCGAGTTTTGTTTTATTTGTGATACAAAAAGCTAGTACTAGTTAGTGTTAAAAATTTATTTTGTGATCCACCACAAAGTGGATCTCACAAGTTTAATGTTAGATATTAAATTTAAATAAAAAATATAAATCTTTCTAAGAGTAAAAATTACTCTTATTGTTTGAGTTAAGTCTCAAGTGTATCATGTAAACAGTGTGCTCTTTGTTTAAAATGGAAATTACATGCTAATTAAAAAAAAAAATTAAACCAATATCTACTGATCCAAAATGATAAAGGGCTCGGATTTTCTTAAGTAAAATCTCGAATTTAAGATTTATGTATGAAAAAAAAAAAAGATGTTGGGAGAGATTTGCCCCCTCATGGTTTCAGTTAGCTTGATTTTGAATAGTTGGAACTATTATAATTACCAAATGCCGAAAATATCAGATATAAGTAAAAAAATTCCTTAAAATACCGATACGAGTGGTAACTTTTCCCTAAAAATATTTAGATTAATTACATTAATAGGCCAAGTTAACGCCCCTCATTTCATTGGTGTCCGGATTACTTTTTTTTTTCTTTTAGTTTTATTTCCTTTGCTTTCACTTATGGTCTTATTTTGGTATTGAAAGTTGGCTGCACAACTTCGGTCTTTTTTTGTGTCTTTTGATTTCCTGATTTTCTTTTTTTTAATTCTTTTTTTACCTATTTATTATTCTAAAAGTCATCTTTAATTTAAATTTATTGTATGTATTTATTTGATTTGTATATTTTAAATAATTTAATTTTATATTTAAAAAATTAATTTTTTTAATTTTGAAACTTACTATTATTTAGAATATAAAAATAAATCTAATTAAACAAAAAATTACTCATATTCTTCAATAATTATTTTTTTCATAATTATTTAGAATTTAGAAATTAAACTAATTAAAGTAAAAATTACCCATAGTATTCAATAATTATTTTTTTTAGTAAAAATAGCAAAAAATTATGAAATATATCAAATAAATTATTATTTTTATTATTGATACTAATAAAAGTAAAAATTATATTTATTGTCTTAATTTTATTATTAATGATGAAAAAACTGAAAAAAGAACAAAAATCAACAACTATAAATTTTTGTTGCTCTTGTTGGTTTTAGTTATTTTTGTTGTTTTAGATGTTGTTTTTAATTATTTTTGTTGTTTCTGTTTGTTTATATTTGTTGTTATTTGTTAAAAAAAATAAGGAACAATAAAAATTATGAAATATGTCAAAAAATTATTATTTTTATCATTAATACTAATAAAAGTAAAAATTTTATTTATGGCCTTAATTTTGTCATTAATAATGAAAAAATAATTTAAAAAACAATAAAAAAACAACAACAATCAACAACTGTAAATCAACAAAGATCAACAACAATGAACAGCTGTAAAATTTTGTTGATTTTTGTTGTTTCAATTGTTTTTTGTTGTTTTGGTTTGTTGATTTTTGTCTTTTTTCAACTTTTTTTTTTGTTGATATTACAAAAACATCATAAATATTGTAAACTTGTTACATATTGATGATTAGTAAGTATCAAATATTTTAAAAAAAAAGAAGAAGTTGTTAGACATTTTAATAAACAAATTAAAGTAAAAAAAAATAAAGTCCTTATTCTTTAAGAATATAAAAGGAGAAAATTTTGTTTATTTATTGTTGTTCCAACAGTTGAAGATATTCATTGTTTGGTTTAATAACAATTGAAGATGTTTAGTTCATAAGTATTAATTTGAAAAAAAAAAGCCTTAAGTGAAAAAAATATTGAGAAAAAAAAAGTGTTGAGAATAAAATGAAGACAATACCTTAAAATTTTTAAAAAAAAAAGTTGAGCAAAAAAAGATGAAAACATTAAAAAATGTTGAGAAAAAAAAAAGATAAAAATAATACTATAAAAATAGAAAAAAATGTTTAGCAAAAAAAATATTGAGAAAAAAATAAAGACAATAGAGAAAAATATTAAGAAAAAAAATTGAGAAAAAAAAAAGATGAAGACAATAAAAAAATGTTG
>CATIWK010264681.1:0-22494 GCA_949634005.1 Mallotus japonicus
CTTAAATATCAAATAATTTAATAATGTTAAAATACTCATTCATACACCAAATAATACATTAAATCTACAAGTAATAAAATTTAAATTTAAATATACTTTATTAACACTGCAAATCTCACTTTTAATATTAAAATTTTAATAAAAATTTTGGGTCTTAACAATTTTACAAGCAGTATGAGTACAATAATTATAAATGCAAGTACTGAAAAGTGAGTGAAGAAGAAAATGATGAAATTGCCAGCGAACAGTCCTCTATTACCATAAATGAAATTGCAACAGAACCTAAAAAAGGTAAAAAAAAAAATACAAGGACATAGAAGCTTTCAAAACAACACTAAGTTCTTATGCTTTCAACAACCATTTCTAATATAGGATAATGAAATCATGTAAGATGAAATTTGTTGGAAAGTGCATACATAAATATTACAGTTGGTACATAAGAGCTTCAAGAAATGGCAAAGAAAATATGTTTATAGTTCTCAAATGAAATAGTAACCACACATGCCCTATCGAGCTCAAGTTGGGAAACCAATGACAACCAACCACATTTGTAATTGTAGATTGCATAAAATCAAAATATCATAACATTAAAACAATTTACACGCTAAAAGATATTATAACAGACATGAGGAATGAACATGGTCTGAGTATAAACTACATAAAGGCTTGGAGATCAAGAGAAAAAGATGTGAAAAGCTAAGAGGTAAACCAAATGAATCTTATGCCCTTCTTCCAAGTTATCTCTATGTGTTGGAAACAACAAATCCAGAGTCATTTGTAGAGCTACAAACAGAACACGACCACTCTTTCCTCTATGTATTTATGGATGTTGCTGCATCTAAAAATGTATGGAAATATTACAGACCAATAATGATTGTTGATGGCATATTTTAATTTGAAAGCAACATATGGAGGTACATTGCTTTCAGCAACCACACAAGACACTGATGGTAAGATCTTCCCACTAGCTTTCTCTGTTGTCAACTCTCAAAATAATGCATCTTGGGAGTGATTTTTCAGAAAAATGAAAGAAGCATTTAGTTCTAGACAAGGACTGTGTATAGTATTAGACAGACATGTAAGCATTGAAAAATCAATAGCAAAAACGTACCCAAGTTGCACATGGTTTTTACATATACCACTTGCTAAACAACTTAAAAAGCAACTTCAAAAGAAAGCAGAAAAAGCATACACAGTAGAGGAGTTTGAATACAACATGAATGAGTTGGACAGAGTTGATGAAATGATCAAACAGTATTTGCATAGCATTGGATACCACAAATGAGCTAAAGCTTTCTCAATCAACAACATATACTCAACAATGACATCAAACATAGCTGAATCAATGAATGCAATTAGTGCAACAACAAGGGAGTTACCAATCATAACATTGCTCGAGTACCTTCATTCTTTAATAGAAAAATAGAGCTATAAAAACAAAAATAATGCAAAATCAACTTTCATCAATTTTACAATAAAAGTAGAACAAATGTTGAATGAAAATTTCATTCAAAGCTTAAGACTATAGTTAACATATGCAATCCTTATTTCTCCAGTTGTTAATGTTATTATTTTATACACACATGTTTTCCTTAATGCTTTAAAAACAAGAAAAATAATTGCCAAAACAACCAGAAATACCAATAAAAACAACCAAAAAAGCCAAAAAAGCAAACAGTAAAACAACCACCAAAGGAAAAACAAAATAAGCTCATAAAACTCAAATGAACCAACCCAAAAAAAAAAACCAAAAAACAACTAGAAAAACAACCAGTAAAACAAACAAAAAAATCACTTAAAAAAAACAGAAACAACCAGAAAAACAACCTAAAAAAAAATCATGCATATTTTATTAAGATAACTTTTGTTAATTCAATTTCTTTAGTTGTTGCTATTACTATTTCATATAAAATTTTTGAATTTCAAGTTTTTTTTTAATTTATTTATTCAATTTCTTTAATTATTATTATTATTATTATTTATTTTTATTTACACTAACAAATAATTTTGCAAATAGGTGAAAGCTTCAAATGAAGACTTATTCACAGTCTTTGACAATCAAACAAAATTCATTGTCGACATCAAAGAGAGAACCTGAAGCTGCAACAGATTTCAAATTGACGAGATACCATGTCCATTTACAATACTGAAGTAACAAAATGAAGATCCTTACAACAATTGCTCAAAGTACTACATAAGGAAGATATTATTGGCAACATATGAAGAGATAATATATACAATATGGAATAAAACAACATGAAAAAATCAAATCAAGAGCGATAAATACTGGTTAATCCACCAGCAGCAAGAATAAAAGCAGGAAGACCAAAGAAGAGAAAAATAAAAGTGGCATGGGAGAACAAAATTCAAAAAAGATGTGGAAGTAAGTACTGCAAGCACCAGATTTAATGTACTAATAAATTTCATTCATATTCTAATATATACATTCTCTAATATTTAAATTGTTCAAATAAAACAACCATTATAACAGCCACAATAATAACAATTTCAATGTTCATCTATTTCTTCTTCACTAATCTCCTCATTTTCTTTATAACAACATGTTCACTATCACTTTGCAACTCCCCAGACATTTTTTTGCTTCCCATAACAATAAAGAGATAAAGCCAACCTGCTTCTGTAAACATCAACATTAAATCCTTATCATATATCCTTCCCAAACATACAAAATTCAGCAAAACCACATACACACCGTAATCACTAAAAAAATTACAAAAGTTAGAAAAATAAATACAAAGAAAAAAGAAAAAGAACAAATAAAAATAAAACTTGGTTGGTAATCCATCAACCATTTGAACATCAAAGGGATTAGTACGACTTTTTAATTTATATGCTTCAGAAGCCAGCTCCAATTCAGGCCAACCGTCATAAAAATTAATAGCATCCAGATAACAGGGAAGTAAACCAGAATAACTTCTTAAAATTTCTCTAACAATGGCGTCGCGTTTAATAGACCTTAATGAGTTATACAAATAGATGCAATAATCCTTCAAAATTAGCATCCTAAGAATCTAATGATTTTGCTCACTTATATGAATTGGAAAATAAATGTCATCAATATCAATCCAACTTCTATTGTAGAGTATATATTGACAAAAAATATACTCTGATACCAAGCTATCAACAAAAAATTTATAATTCCCTTCCTTAAATATCAATTGCAAGCTCTGATTATAAAGAACATCTGTTGTTATGAAATTTACTTTGCATCAATCTGTTTTCAAACCCTTCTTCCTGAAAGTAATAAAATATAACATCCAAATGCTAAAAAAAAAGACAAAAAGTAAGAAAATAACCAACCATATATTCTAGAATTATGAAAACAACAAAAACAACCACAAAACAATAAATATAAAACAGACTTAAAAAAAAAACCAAAAAACAACGCAAAAAACCAATTTAAAAATGACTTATTAAACCAAAAACAGCCACAAAAATAACTACAAAAACAACCAATATAAAATAGATTTAAAACAACAACAAAAAAACCAATATAAAATAAACTTAAAAACTAAAACAACCAATATAAAAAAGATTAAAAAATAAAAACAATCAATGGCCAACAGCAACATAAAACAACTATAATTAAAATAAAAGTCAACAAAAATCCAACTTACAGTATTAGGCAAAAGCCCTCCAGAATAATATAAAGTATGAAAAAAGGTTTTTGAAGTTACAACAGTAACCCTAAATGCAAAGCCTGGTTTAAGAAGATAATTTTTTCTACATACTTCACGATTGACCTATAAAAAACAAAACACATTAAAACACATAAAAAAAATAATCAAGAAAAAAGCATATGTATAAAATAACCTACTTCTTTTTCTTAATTAGATTTTTCTCAAGCCAATTCTCAAACTCTTACTCCAATTCTAAATTTGATGACACGTCAACATCATCATCAAAAGGGTTGACATCAGATTTCACAGAAGAACAACTAGAATCAAACTCTCCTAAAAAAGGAGACTTCATTAAAGGAGCAAACTTTATCAGCCTCTTCATCTTAATATATTCATCTTTCTTATAAACAAAACCTTAACAAAAAATAAAAATAAAAAAATTGCAACAAACATTAAAAAAAAAAAAATTACCTTATTCGCTTTTTCTTACAAAAGCATCAATAATCTCTAAAAAATGAACCATCAAAATTATCATATGATTTTTCACCTTTATTAACATCTTCAATATCCTCATCAACCTCCACATCAACAATTTCCTTCTCTTCCAACTTCTTTTCCCTAACCTTCTTCTTTTTTAAATCAGCACCAACATCAGCATCTTTAGTAATATAATGAGATTTTAATAAAAAAAATCTCTCTCTTCTATTTCTTTTTTAGATCATCAAAATTTTTATTATAATGAGGCTTCAAAGAAGAAATCTCACTATGCAATTTCTTCTCCATCATCTTAAATTGATTATCAATCAACTCTAAAATAATCTTTCTATTAAAATCATATTCAGCTTTATCATAAAAACTTTTCTTATCTTTACTAGATTGCTTTTCAAAAACTTCTGATTTTTTAGACTTAGGAGTCTCAAAATCATCAAAGCTCAGATTTTTCTCTTTATCAAATAAAGATTTGTAGACTTAGATTCTTGAGTCTTTTTAATACTAAAATCGAGTCTACTCAAATATAATCTTTTTAGCTATTCAGAAGAAGGAACAATATCATTAAACTTCAACTGCATTAAAAATGCTAACAAAAATAAAACAAGCAAAAAACAACTAACGAAATAATAAATAAAAAAGTTCAAAAAGAATCGCCGCATAAACATCATAGACAAAAAAAAAATCATTCTCCATATATTTAAAATCAAGAACAATAAGAGATTTCCACTTTAGCAAATGTGGAATATCAAATTCCTTTGATTTAGCCAATCTACCAGTCTGTAATAACCTTTATCACAAAAGTTAACAACCTTCTGTTTCAAAGAATCAATAAAACTCTTAAAAACTTTCTGCCCCATGGATAAGCATTATAATCTCCATTATTAATGACAATCAAGTGTTCATAATTAATTCGACTATGTTTTGGGGAGGAAAACAAAAAACATTCCTAACAACATCCTCATTAGAATTAGCCTTTTTACTCAAAAAAACCTCCTCAACAGCATTCCTAGTGATCTTCTTAGAACCACAAAAATATTTATTAGCCAATTTATCCTTCAAACTATTAAAGCACAACCAACTCTAACAACCATTGTATATCTCTTTACTTAGTTATGTAGTCCTATTGTAACTCAAACTCTATTCATGTATTCTATATTTATTCGATGTCTACTGTTTACATAATTAATATAGAAAACTATTTTATTCTTGAGCTTTCACATGGTATCAGAGCTCAAATGGCCTCTACCACAAACACTCAACTAGTTCTTGCTACTCCTTCTTCTTCTTCATTACCGACCTCTACTTCTGCACAGTTAAATTTTTCCATCAAACTAAACTCCCGAAACTATCTAGTTTGGAAAACCTAGCTCCTCTCTTTTCTTAATGCCTAAGAACTCACAGGCTATATTGATGGTTCTCTTCGCGCCCCTCCCTTCACCATTACCAATCCAGAAAATTCCAATTCTACTATTCCCAACCCCCAATACCTATCTTGGTTCAAAAAGGACCAGATGCTCCTCTCTTATATCTTCTCCTCCCTCTCTAAGGAAGTATTCCTATATGTCACTAACATCACCTCATCCTTCACCGCATGGCAAACTCTTGCACATACCTTTGGTGCAATCTCCCAAAATCGCCAACTCCAACTCAATATTGAGCTTCAAGAACTCAAACAAAATGACCTCTCCATTACTTAATACCATTTAAAAGCAAAATCCCTTGTTGATGAGCTTGCCACAGCTAGTCGTCCCCTCTATTCAATTAAGTTCAATGCGATTATCTTTCGTAATATTCGCCCAGATTTTCAAGGTGTAATCACTGGCCTCAATCTTCGCCTCGAACCCTTATCTTTCAATGAGCTTCACAACCAATTAGTTGCTTAAGAAATTCTCTTTAAAAGCCACTCCGAACCACTTACAGCTAATGTTGCCTACAGGCCATCACTCTCTCCAACTGGTCCATTACTACCAACGCCTTCCCATTATGCTCTTGCTTCTCAACGCCCATTTGGCCCTCACCCATAGCAACATCGTCAGGGTCGTGGCTTTCCTACCAGCTGCCAGATTTATGGTCTGTCCAACCATACTGCATCCACATGTCGTCGCTAATATGCTTCTACTTTCTCACTGTAGTACTCTCCCCAAGCATACATGGTACCCTTTCGACCACCACCTTCACCAGCTACACTATCCTTGTAACCTTGGATTGTTGATACAGGAGCCACATCCCACATCATACCGGACTTAGCCTCTCTCCATCTTCCCCAGCCATATGATGCATCTGACCAACTTTTTGTTGGTGATGACAAAAGTTTATCCATTTCCCATTCTGGTACAACATCTATATCCTCTCTCGCTACTTCTTTTCAATTATTAAACACTTTATATGTCCCACAAATCACCAAACCTCTTGTCTCTATTCACAAATTTGCTAAAGATAACAATTGCTACTTTAAATTCTGGCCCTCCTTATTTTTAATCAAGGATCAGATCACAAGACAACAACTCATAAAAGGAGCTCTTAAACATGGACTCTACACCTTTCCTTCGCCAGTAGCTCTTCTTACAGAACAAGCTCTTATTTCTCTCTAGCATGCCTACTTTGGACATCCCAACCACCATACTACCTAAAATATTATTGCCAATCAAAATCTTTCTTTTTCAAATAAATGTAATACTGCTTTATGCAGTTCTTGTTTACTTGGGAAGTCTCATATACTCTCATTAGCTTCAATAGTTCATTCAAGTACTGTTCCATTTCAATTACTTTATTTTGATGTTTGGGGGCCCTTTTCAACTATCTCAAGCCTTGGTTTCAAATATTGTCTAATTTTAGTTGATGATTTCACAAGGTACACATGGGTTTACTTTATGAAAAATAAAAGTGATGTCCACGGTATCTTTGTTAATTTTGTTAATTTGGTTGAACGACAATTTGATACCAAGATTAAAGCATTGCAATCTGATTTCGGTGGGGAGTTCCAAAAATTATCCATATTTCTAAAATCTAAGGGAATTCAACATCGCTTGGCTTGTCCTCACACACACGAGTAGAACAGTGTTGTCGAGCAAAAAATCCGGCATTTAGTTGATACTGCCCTTACACTAATGGCTCATTCATCCATGCCATTTAAATTCTGGCCTTACGCATTTGATATGGCAGCAACTTTGATCAATGGCCTTCTCACCAGTATTTTGCAGGATCAATGTCCCACTTTCAAGCTGTTTGGAAAACTCCTTGCTTATAATGAACTATGTGTGTTTGGCTGTTCTGTTTATCCACTTCTCTAACCTTATAATCAACACAAGTTCAGCTACCCTAAGTGCTATGCATATCTTGGCCCCTCTACACAACATCATGGCCACCGCTGTTTGGACATCTCATCAAGCAGAATTTACAGCTACCGTCATGTTAAATTTTATTGAAGATATTTTTCCACTTAAGCATGCTGCTTCTGCAACGTCCACTTCAACTACGACATCTGCTGGCTATTCTCCTTGGTTACAAATCACGACTCCTTTGTCCTCAGGTACACAAACTCTCACTCTTAATTCTCATTCAATCTCCAATTCTTCTCAGCCCTTTTCTCCAATTAATCTACCTTATCAATCCTCCACATCTACCACTTCCCATTCAGACTCACCTTCTCCTGATCCTTCTCCCTTATCCTCTTATTCTGGCCTTGATCTTATTATTGATTTAACCACTTATGATCCCAACCAAGACTCCTTTTCCCATCCAACACTACCAAATCCTCCCACTTCCCTAATGCGTACCCATAACATGACTTTACGCCCAAAGACAATGCAAAAATGAAAAGCGCTTCGCTCTCATAATATGCCATCTGATTTTGAACCTACATCATTTACTGAAGCTAATAAACACCATTATTAGTGCCAAGCCATGACTAAAGAATTTCAAGTCTTCTTGACACAAACACCTAGACCTTAGTTCCCTGCCCCACCTCGCACAACATCATTGGCAATAAGTGGGTGTATCGCATTAAATGAAACCCAGATAATTCCATATCTCGTTACAAAGCGAGATTGGTTACAAAGAATTATCACCAACATAGTGGTATAGACTTCACAGAGACCTTCAGTCCGGTCATTAAGGCTATCGCTATTTGCCTCATTTTATCACTTGCTGCTATGAACAATTGGCCTCTCTATCAGGTTGATGTCTCTAATGCATTTCTATATGGATTCTTATCTGAACCAGTCTACATAGAACAACCGCATGGATTTTTTAATTCTTCACATCCAACTGTTAGGAATTGATTATGCAAAGGAAGCATCTCATGCTTAGTAAAGCAAATTTCAAAAATTTTGCTCAAATATACATAATCCTTAACCTAATCAAGAATTCCAATCCCTAGGATCCAATTTGCAATCAACACATAACTAATTAATCATGGCATCACAAACACAAGAAATCAACAACCTATGATTTCTAAGCTTTGAGAAACTTACTAGTTTCCAAGGGTTGATGATGACTATAATAATCTACTACAATGGTTGGCTTTCCTTTGATTCAACACTTGAATCAACTCTTGAGTCTCCCAAATATGAGACCTCTAGCTTGAAACACCAAGCTTTACAAATTTCCTTCTTATCTTGATCAAGTAGTAGCAAGAGACCTCTTTCTAATGACCCCTCAAGCTTATACTCACTTGATCTTCTCTACGAGAGCTTTGTTAAGGTTTTGTATATGTTTTGTATATTTTTCTTTTCCTTATATATGTCTCACATTTTTCAACCTTACCACACATCCATATATATCTAATTTTACTTTTTAGATATACTTGGTAAGTGATAAGAGTAGAGAGACAATGACCTCACCATGGCCCATATAATCATGATTAATTAACATTTACATATGTAACTAAAGTCCAAAAATGGTAAATGTAGAGATTACAACTTTTGTAATTCTCTACACCATTTTTGACTTATATATGTATATGTTAATTAATATCTTTAATAATATTTTATTTATTAAAAACCAAATATTTATCTTAAAATGGAGTTGGGCTTTAGCATTGGGCCAACTCTTGACCCAAAGCCCATTCCACCAAAACAAGTGGGTTTGTATATATATGTCTAATACTAATGGGCTTAGTCAATTTAATAGGTTTAACCTTTAGCCCAAAGCACTTTTAGACCTAGGTCCATATCTCATGGGCCATTAATCCAATTAAATAAGAAATAATATATATCAATTATTAATTTAATATCTCAATTAATATCTCATATTAATTAAGCATAAATTAATAATAAAACTTTTCTTTGAAGTTAGATTTCATAATATGCTAGAATCATTGCATTAAGCATAAATCCAATTTCTTTAATCTTAATTAATTGATTAAACTCTTTAATTAATAATTAGATTAATGTAAATAGAGATTTGTCAAAACCTTTTAGGTGTGACTTGCTAGGTCCATGTCTAATTGGCAATGAGAATATAGTGTCAACACTTGACATTATTTGAAACTCCTTTCATGTCTAAATATGAAAATCTCAATTATTCACATTTAGTTCTCATAAATTGTGAGTGATCCCTAGCATCGATATCACAACTACCCAATTAGATATGAATGTATTTATTAATTCACACGAACCCTTTGGTCATAATTACCGTGCACTGAAATCCCTTCATTAGAAGATCCCGATATAGCCTAGAGTCAAGTTTAAGTCAAACTTTATTAGCTTTATCATTTGACCTCATCTCAAGTCATTCTTGATAAAACATAACAAACATTAGAAACTCTTTCGAGCACTGAAACTCTTTCAGACTGTTATATTTGTCCTGACCAGGAACTCTATTCATCAAGAATAAACTTAGATAGCTCTGGATCTTATCCCGGTTCACTCCAGGTAATGAATCCCTTCTTGGTCGATCACTTATCCCTACATTAGACTGACTAAAGCCACCACACGCCATATACCCATGTGTGATTAACACAAGTACATAAGCGGTAACAAACTCTAACCACTCAAATGTGGATGGCCGTGTCACCTCAGGTCTAAGGACTATATGCACTATTATGACCTAGACTGTGATTGTTGACTATAAGTGAATATTCTTGCAATCACAAATCTAACGTCATTGTTCGATCCACCCATCACATGAGTATCCACATGTCTATTCTGATATCTCATATCAAGTAGCATGAGACTCACTATCTCTCACTATTAGTATCACATACTAATAACGAAAAATAGACAGAGATGATAGTCTAATTAATATTGCCCAAATATTAATTATTAGACTATGAACATTTTATAGCATATGTACTAAATAAATATGTTACTCATATTATCAACTCTTGATAATAAATTTATTTAACATTGTGCTAAAGGGTAAATACTCAAACAAACAAACACTTTATTTAAATGAATATTTTATTGCCATTAGGGATAATTTAAAATGTCAATTTACATTACTAGAGTGACACTAGGGCACATCTATGCTAACATTTGGAAGCATCACGAACCAACTAAAAAACAACAACAACAATAATGAAATTAAACAAAAAACCTAATAAAATAATTTAATTCCCACAAAACCCACACACAAAAATAATTAAATAAATTACAAATGAAGATCAACTACAAAACAGAATACAAAAAGGATTAGATCTTGAAAATATTGTTGTTAAATTGATACATATGTTCCAAGAGGTCGGAGGATCCTTGAACTCCTTCAAGATCTACTTGGAAGCATCACGAACCAACTAAAAAAATTGAAAAAAATAAAACAGTTCATGCAAGGAAAAAAAAACATCAAATTACAAATTAAAACTCAACAGTTTATATTAAAACAAAAATATAGAGAACTTGTTATGGAGGACAAGAGAAATGGTACGAAGATATGGTGTTTGTTGTTCAGAGTTCATTGTCACTCCATATCAGTAAGAAAGAAGAAAATCTAAGGAAGAAGAAAGAAAGGTGGTTATGAAGTAGTGTAGAATGAGGAGAATAAGGGTTAAAAATGGGTGAAGGGATTTGTCCATTATACCCATGCAAATGGCACCATAGTTTTTTTTTTCTAGTACATTACAAATGATGTCATTTTTCCCAGGATGACATTTTGTTTAAGTGGCAATTTTGAAATTTTCTTAAAATTACACGCAATTCACTGTAGATGAACAGTGAATTGCATGTCCCTCTTGTTTTTTTTGACCTTTATATATATAGATAGATGTTATATTATGTTGTGTCAAGGGAGCATAGAATTGTGTTTCCATTATTTATAATTGTTCTATCTTAGAATTATGAAAGTCAATTAATTGGTATTTTTATTGTCGATTGTTAGTGCATATATCAAAAGAGATCACACCATCAATTAAAAAACTCTTTTTTATTAAGTAATCATAGCAATTCTGGGAAGGTAATGATTACTTTGCATAAATTTTTTTTAAAGCAAAATATAATCCAGAAGATAATGCAGAATCAATTCAATTCACCACTTTATTCTATGAGATATTCAATGAATAGAAACAAAAGCAAGTGGACTCAACTGTGGAGTAGACAAACATTTGCATGTTGAGAGCAGCAAAAAAAAGTTAAAAAAAGGGTAGGTAAGACCTGAAAAAGGGCATGCAAATGAACAACATGGGTCTTGGCAATAACGAAACATATGGTATCGTTTATGTTAAAGGTCCGTCCCTCTACGTCCTCAGAAAAAACGATACCATTTTCATCAATGGCAAAATTGAAATTTTTTTAAAATCACACGAATTTCACTGTAGATGAACAGTGAAATTCGTGTCCTACAATATATCTTATATAGATTTGAAACTTTTTATATACACACATTCTGCCGCAAGTGTTTCCCATATGAAACAAATGATTATAATATGATTTGTGTTCTGATAGTGAATTTTTTAGTGCCAAAACTTTAAGGTAAAACAAGAAGTTGTATAGTGAATTCGTCTTTCTTTAAAGTTAGAGTGTAACCAAGCCAAATTGAGTCCATATTTGATTAGTTCGAGCTTAGTTCGTTTATAATCGAACCGAATTCGAGTCAAATTTACTATATTATTTGGTGTTTACAAGCTGTTCA
Source organism: Mallotus japonicus (assembly GCA_949634005.1). Taxonomy (NCBI): domain Eukaryota; kingdom Viridiplantae; phylum Streptophyta; class Magnoliopsida; order Malpighiales; family Euphorbiaceae; genus Mallotus; species Mallotus japonicus. The sequence continues at coordinate 12,198 of CATIWK010264681.1, forward strand.
CGAACTTAAACGAGGCTAAATGAGTCTAAAAAATTTAAAAAATATAAATTATAAATTAAAATTATACATAAAAATTAAAAATAAATTATAATATATTCAATAAAATTTATAAATTTATTCTAATGACATATTTCCTAAAATATTTTTTAGGATATAAATTTATATATTATATATCTAAAATCAAATTATTAAATATTAAAATTACTAATTGACTCGCTAATTTATTTGTGAATTTTACAAACCGATCTTTGTATAATTTGAGTTCGATTTCATTATACGAACTCGAACGAATTTTTATCGAGTCGAACATGGAGCTGTTCTCAAACAGCTCGGTTCGTTTACAGCCTACTTTAAAATTGCTAATGGAGGTTAATTGGCTTCTCCCCAACATGACAAAATGTTACATGAATTGGTTTAAAGGGAAAAATCGACTATGAACTGAACAAGAATACCGAAAACTCAAGCTGTGAAGTCTTACTCACATTGTCCTTAGCATACTTGCTTTAATCTTTCCAGCCTCTTTTCATACCAACTAATCGTATCGAATGAATCTGTCCTACTATCCCAAATATTAGATAAATATCATTTTTCGTTTCATTTTTGTTCTACGTACGGAAACAATTCGTGTATTAGATAACTTTATATAAAATTTAAATTTAAATTTTTTCTAAAAGAATTTTTTTTTTTTTTCTTTCACTTTCAATCAAAGAAAGAGAACAAGATGGCTTCAAAGTTGTGGGTTTGCATTGATCCAGTGGGCTAGCAAAACTGAGACGAATTGAGTATAACATGCGTTTGCATGATGAGCAAGGTGAATTGCAACGCGTCCATCCTTAAATGTACTGGGCCTAAAAATAGGACAAATAACTACATCGTTTCGTTGCATGTCCACCATTTGGAAATTTTACGAAATTGCGTTCCAACAGCATTTATCCCGAGGAAAATTATTTATTTATTTTTTTAACATATGAAAGTAAAAAAAAAAAAAATCGAATTCATAATTTCACTTTAAAATATCAATTATTTAAATCATTAGACTAATTTATACAATATGTAATAGTCTTTTGTTTATATTTTCAAACTTTTATCATTTATCCCTTCAATATTACTCCTCTTCCATTGTAATTCCAAGATGTGAAAATCAAACATTGGCATTATCTCTCTCTCTCTCTTCTTTTTCTTTTTAATTATGCATAATAACCTGTTCAATGAGCTAATTATGTTGGTTACCATTCCATAAGTGTCAAATTACACTTAAGTTGTATATATAAAGAAAAGGGTAAATTATGTTTTTTTTTCCCTGTGTTTGTCACATTACACTATCTCATTTCTAACATTTAAAAAAATATTTATTTATCCTTGTATTTTATCTTTTTAACACTCATTAACCCCTTTATCATGGATGAAATAGTACAAGAATAACAAAATACATAGATGAAATAGTATAATGTGACAAAATGAGGAAAAATGTAATTTACTCTCAAGAAAATATATCTTTATTCAAGTGGAACTTGGAATTAATTAAAATCTTTTGACCCACTTTACATTATATATATATAGGCCTGAAATTGTTTAGAGCACTAGTTTCAAATTAGTTATTAAATTTGTTAATCTATTTTATAATTTATAAATTAAATATTTAAACATTTCCATTTAATACAAATATAATTTATAAGTATTTTTTAATTAATGTAGATGTTTAAACTAGTTTTATTTTAATTTATAAAATATTATTTAAACATTTTAACTAATATTTATAGTTTCGAAAAAAAAAACTAATAGTATTTATAAATATTACTAAAAATTTCTTTTTTAAGCAATGAATGTTAGGCAAGTTTAGGTTATATTAGGCTTTTTTTTTCCCTTACGATATTAATGTTCTCATGGTCCATCCAAATTCTTTTTTTCCTTTTTTTTAGCATTATCCAAATTCATTTCCTACCTAACATAGAAGGAGTTTTACAACAAAATTAAATGCATAGCAACAAACTTTACATAGTTAAACATGGAAGATGGATAAAACCTCCGAGGCCTTGGCCGCTTGGGAGGTTGAGGTTCAATCCCCCCCCTTCCCCACCACCCCCCAACTTCCTTTGGTCAAAAAAAAAAAAAAAACACGGAAGATGGATAAAGAGTGTAAGACTCAATCACAAGATCATCATCAAAGCACCTGGGACTGCCATGTCACCATCCCTTCATATAGACGGTCAATATTCAAACACACATGATATATCTATAGGCATCAGTTTAGCATATCAAAGTTACGCATCCGATATTGCCCATAAAAACAAAAGAAAAAAAAACACATGCCGTTGATAGAAAATCAGACGGTCCATAGTTAAGAGTAACACATTACAAATACGTGTTCTTAACCACACATAACAAAAGCCAAAATAAAAAAACAATCGAAATTTCGACAGATTTTTTTCCAGCCCGGACAACTTACCGGACTACATATCGCCGGTTCACTTATTATCGGACCGACGCGATATATCCGAAGCGAGACGAGAAGCAATCGCCGAGTGGTACATTATATCGTGAAACGAACTACCTTCAGCGGTCTTCATTCGGAGCTGCCTCGCTTTCTCTTCCGTGAAGCAACCGAGACACAATCTAGATCTAGGCCGATCCGATGCCGATTCGAACTCGGATATATCGGATTGTTTATCAACAGTGCTACTGCTATTGCTGGCGTTAACGTAATCAGGATCGGCGGACCAGCCGAACAATGGAGCCCACCAGGTTGAAGAAGAAGGGGTTTTCCTGAGATTCGGGTCGGGTTTCTTAGTGGATCCAGATGAAGCTCGGATTGGAGCGGCAAGAGAGCAGCTGAAAGTGAGAACTGAAGCCATTGAAAAACCAAAGAGAGAAACTGCGCAGAGAAGAGAAACAAATTTAGAGAAAAAGAAGAGATGATGATACTGATGGCTGCGCCATGTTTTGGATAAAAGCTAAGCTTTAAGGTTTACATCATCTATTATATTTCTATATGCGTCCGTTTCAGTGAATGGCTTTGAGGTGTTGTACGTTGAGTGAAAGTGAGTATTTTTAGTGTTACTAGGGGTATTATTGGAATGACGGACAGATGTAAAAGGAGTTTATGAGAATTTAAAATAGACAGAGATGTAGATGATTGAAAAAGGGTTGGGGAGAAGCGGATAAGGTAGTGCACGTGGACAGCGTTGAAAAGAGAGAGAGTTGAAGGGTCAATTTGGGGCTTTCAATTTATAACTCGCGCTTTTTGATGCACTTTTTCCAGGTTGTTGAAGAATGGACATGAGGATTTGACGGCCTTTTTGCTAAATGGCAAACACCATTTTTAGCCGTGGATTCTAGCTTCGTTTTACCTTTCTAACCTTTCCTAATTAATTTTTTATGGTAATTACTATTTTTTAATTTTTTTAGCTTTAACTATTTTTTAAAAATTTAATTACTATAATATCTGTGGGATTTTATATATTGAACTACTAGGTCCTGTACTTTTAGCAATGAGATAAAGAAATTTTTAGTGGTTAACTTTTTTAAAATTTGATAATTTGGTACGTTATCTTTTCATTGTAACAATTAAGTATGATAATCTATAAAAAAAAAATTGACAATAGAGTGTATATAGCAGGTCACCAACAAGTTGCTTTTCAACAAATGCACTATTTCAAAATTAAAAGATTTTATTGCCCCTAAATTTAAAAAAACATAATAATAATAATAATATCGAAAACAAAAACAACAATTATAATAATAGCAATAATAACAATACAAATTTATATAAAAATAATTTTATTTTATTTTTATTTATTTATTTATAATTTATCTTTTAGTTGTTTTAGTTAATAAAAAATTTATAAATTTTTTTAATTTGTGAAAAAGTAAAAAATTAATAAAAAATAAATAAATTTTTTTAATTTGATAAAAGTAAAAAATTAATTTTTTTGTTTATTTTTATTTTCTATTTCACTTTCTCTCTTTAATTTAAAATTTTTAGTAAATTTAATAAAATTGAAATTTTAGTATAGAATTGATGATTTAAATATTTTTTTTGAGAAATATGTATTTTGTTGATTTATTATGATTTTAACAAGAAAAAAAATATTGTTGTCTTTTAGTAGAAAAGGCTAATTTAAATCATTACTATGGGTAGTTTAGTCATTTTTTATATAACCTGCTACATACACTTTATTATTATTATTTTTTTACAGATTACAACACTTAATTGTTATAAAAAATAGTTAAAATACTAAATTGTTAACTTGTAAAAAATTCCAACACCAAAAATGTCTTTATCTCTTTAGTAATTAATTTAAGGATTAATTACTATAACATTCATGAGATTTGATCTGTTATATAATTAGGTCTTTGTATTTTCAATAATTACTATATCTATGTGATTTTACTTCGTTAAATTATTGCATCTCTATTGTTTAATTTACCGTTAAATATATCAATTTGAAAAATTGAAGTTCTATTTGGTCCTAAACTTATAATATAGTTTATATTCATCCAATTCTTTTATTAAATTAATATAAAATTTTGAACTTATTATTTATTGAAACAATAATAAATTTTTATTTTTAACATTAAAATAAATTTAAACCGTATTAATTTAAAAGGAATATATAATCAATATTGTATTAATTAAGATTTAACATATTGATTTGAACTCAATTTTACTAATTATTATCATGCTAATACAATTTATATAATTGGTATTCTACTGATAATAATTCATCATATTTGTACGTACTTAATTTCGTAATCGGCATCAATTTGCTATTTGTATTAACGAATAAAATTGGTCATTTTTAGAAATATATATCACTTTAATTGTAAAGTTTTTAAAATCCAAAAAAAAAAAAACTTAAAGAATTATCGTGTAGGTTTAAAAATTTTTAAAAACTTTATAATTAGGTTATATAAATATTTTTTAAAAAATTTTATAGTTAAAATTAAATTTTTTTAATTTATAAGACTTAATTGTACTAAAAAAGTTATAAAACTTGATTGTACTCACCAAAGATCCAATTTGATTTAATTTTACAAAGGAGAGAGGTTTCAATTTGGCTAAAAAAAATGAAAAAAATTCAATGTGAAATTAGGACAAATCGTGAGAGTTCAATTTGTACCTTCAGCCTTTTGATGATTTTCATCCATATTATAGCAGTTAATATTTTAAATATATATTTTTTTAATTCTCACAAAAAAAAAAGTAAAACTTTGTTAACACTTATTTTCTCTATATATAAGATTTGGAGTTCAAGCCGGACGATATCATAAAAAAGAAAAAATAAAGCTCTCACAATACATATTTTTCCCATATACATGTTTTTTTAATATACATAAAACTCGAAATTTAAGCTGGGTCGACATACAAATAGTAAAAATTTTTCAAACACCTATTTTCTCTATATATAAGATTTAAACTCGAAATCTTATTTAAAGGAATCTTAACTACTTACCATTTTAAATTTTGATTGATTAAAAATAAAAATTACTTTACTATTCGTTTGAAAAGCTTGTAAAAAACTATAAATTAATATTCAAACAATTAAATAAATAAAAATAATAAAGAAAAAATTATTTGACGACAATATATCAAAATTTTTAAATTTGTACAATAAAATTATTTACTAACTAAATTAAGCCTCAACTAAAATTATATGTATTATTCATTATTTAGAACTAAATTCTTGAAATAATGAACGAAAAATAAATAAATATTATTTAAAATAAATAAAACTTTTCAAAATCGTGTAAAAAATAAATTTCAAATGAGTATTGTGGTTTAGATAATTTTAAACATAATCACATAAAAATTCTTAACTTTTAATTTTTTTATGAAAAAATAAATACATCAAATTTATTACAATATACTCTCCCATCTATCACTAGCACCACAAATTTCTTGAGTATGTCAGGTTTTCATATCTTTTTTTTTTTTGGGGGGAATGGAGGTGAGGAGATTACCCCTCTACAACCTCTACATTGATCAATTTTACTATATTATTCGCTTTGAAAAGCTCATATCAATTTTACTATTCGCTTTGAAAAGCTCAATGTTTTTATTGAACTGATCCCTTGAAACTTTAATATTTATATTTATAGCTGGGTTGGTGTGGTTATTGTTTGGGATATATATATGATAGTGCAATTGTCTTTCTGGTATGGATATTGTTTGAAATTGGAAAACAATGTTTTAGAAGTTTAAACATAGTGTTGTTGGAGCCTAAATGCGATATAATCATAACCATATCGTATGTTTTTAATTTCTTCCAATTTCTTATGAAGAACATAAATTATGATATGGTTTTAATTTCTTCATTTTTTATAATACATAAATTATCAAGGAATAAAGAATATAGCATCCAATATACTTATAATATAAACACATAAAAATTGCATGTCAATGGCATAGATTATGATTCTTTCACATGATATTATTTCATGCAGAATTTGTCAACAAACTAACTCCACAATACAACAAAACCGAAAATTTGTGAACAATATCCAACCATGCCTGTCAAAAAATCATGAGAAAGCTAGACCGCAACATTAATACATGGACTAAGGTAATATCTAATGTTCAAAGCCAGATAACAAGTGGGTTGGGGTTGCTTTAGTCTCACCATCGTCACCTGCTACCTGCTACTGCAATCTTCAAAAATATGCCTGGCTAAGCACCACAAGTTCAGCACAAATGGCCAAGTAAAGAATCTGTCGTCTTCCGACTCTGCTGCTTTTTTCTTTCTTTTGTGATATGCTTTTGTCTCTCATAATGTAGTAAGACAACTTACACTTTAGGCCTAGTTTAAGTGGCAAGAGTCTTTACACTTCAGAGGGAGAGGTCATGAATTCAATTTCTCAAGATTTGTGAGATCCACCGTTGGTGGTGGCTCATAAAAATGATTTTCAACACATTAATAACTAATTGCCTCCCTCCCTATCCCGATGATATACTGAATCCAATCGAGTTCAAAAAAAGAAAAGGGCAACTAATGATAGGAAATGAAAAATTTGGCAAATGAAAAAGTTATTAAGTTTTGATATAGCAAAATTTTTATATAACTTTGTAAAAGCACAAAGTTACAAAAAAAATATGCTTCACAAACCTGTGCCATACCACCATGACCTTGCCTTTCTGCTTTTCAGACTTCAGCGCAGTGTAAAGAAGGCCAAATGTAAAAATTATACCCAACAATCCATTTGTGTAAAGCCATTGAAATTGATACTTCTCTAACTTAGGATCTTCAGCTTTAGGGATTTTGAACTCACTTATCATTCCCTGTCATCGAAACATTGTACTACATGCTAACTATTTTATCATCAATGTTAGAGTTGTGACACGAATGCATTTGAATGTTTTTTATGTGCTTTGTGGTAAGACGAATTTGATGAAATTATATAATGTTAAATTTTTTGGGAGAATTTGTTATGGAGAGAAGGGATCGAGCCAATAGACTTGACCCCGTAGGAGTGCAGGAGAAAAAGGTACCGCATTGTGGACCTATTTTATGAAAAAAAAAAAAAAAAAAGCACATTCAAAGCAAACATCAGTAACAAGAATTCTCTACTAAAATCTTTGAAAAGCTTGCATAATCAGCCAAGTCATGGCCAAGAACAACATGTGAAAGGGTTTCAGAGTTAGGACATTACCAGAGAGTTAAGGGTTTTTCTTCTCGGAATTTTCTTCCAGAAATTTAGGTGGAAAATATTACTCGAAGGACAATCATAGATGTCGCGATTCGCTACACCGTGGCAAATATCACCTTCAGTCCCTATAAAATTACAGTTTAGATCCCTAGAGTTTGATAAAAAAAATTTTCTTCCTCTTTTGCCCCCTAATGCAGGGGGGACTATCTACTAGAGAGGAGGGCATTTTTGGATTTAGGGACCCGCGATACTACTGTTTCTTGTCGCTGTTAGTGACAAGAAACATTATCCTTACTCGAATTGTAATCTTCTATTTGTGAACGAAAAGCAAAAAGATAAACCCATTATGAACCCCTTGAACTTTGATACTTTATTCTATTGAGCTCCTCAATTTTTATTGTGTTTTATTAAGCCCTCAATCTTTTATTTTCGTATAGATTAAGAACAAATTAGACTGAAGTAATGAAATTGTGAAATAAATTCTATTTACTCTACTACAATTGTGATGTCGGTGGTAAGTTTTAACAATAAATGTGTCATTAGAATTATCAATTGAAGCAAATAATCTTCATGAACATTTTTCCTTGCACCTTACCCTCACCCTTTTTTCTTTCATTCTTCACAAAATATATCTCTAAACCTTTCATAACAGCATATTTAGCAATAGCGAACCTGAATTATTGCACAATTTTGTTACTTCAATCTAATTTGTCTTTAATCTATACGAAAATAAAAGATTAAGGGATTAATAAAATACAATAAAAATTGAAGGGCTCAATAGAATAAAGTGTCAAAATTCAGGGGCTTCATAATGGGTTTATCCAAAGCAAAATAAAACCTCATGCATGACTTTGCATGGCTATGTAAAATCATTTTGCATGATTGCAGGAAAGAGCCAATGCAAATTCGCTTTGATGATGAGAGGAAAGTACCCCAAAGTTGCGTTGGTACTTAAAGAAAAATTTATGAGAGAATATTCTTAGAGAATTTTTTTAAGAGGGAACGATAAAATGGTAAAAAATTATTTTGGGTTGGAAAAATATTTTGAGTGTCATTATTTTAGTGAAATTTTTATTATTATATTTCATTAGTGAATTTTTTTTTGAATTTTGTTCGATATTAAGGGTGAATCAATTAAGTATTGGTGTTATTTTTATTTGATTATATTTTACTGTATTTTTATTGGTTCTGTTATTAACTTTCCATTGCACATACGCTAAAATTCCCAAAAAGTTGGATGAGAGCTATTGATTCTTTTTTTGGGCATTGTCCGCAATAACTCGAGTATTGTTTATAGGATCTAATTACACCAAAATGTTTTTGAAGCTGGTGATGATTTTACCAACGTCAGACATTTTGATTCTAATTTTGAGGTCAGCTTTCTCAATTTTAGACTATTTTGGTAGTATACTACTGTAGTTAAAACTAGCAAAATTATCAACATAATTTATGGCATAAATTACAACATGTGAAGAAATAAAATGATAAATCTCCTATTTATAATGAAGTTGCATTTATTAATTTTTATTATGATAAAATTCGAAGACAGGACAGATGAAGAATGTGCATTTGAATGGTTTCATTTGGGCAAATCGTTGGAAGGTAATCTGTATACTCACATTTGTAATGAGATTTATGTACATGCATTGTGGAACAAGCTTGAAGAGCTGTATGTTTTAAAAACTGGCAATAACAAATTATTTTATTTAATAAAATTAATGGTAGTAAAATATTGGAAAGATACAATTGTTGTCAATTACTTGAATAAAATGCAAAGAGCCGTGGATGAATTGTTGAGTATGGGCTTGAAGTTTGACTATGAGATTATTACTCATAGTGCTTGCTTTTTTGTTAGAGTCGTGAAAGACTTTAAAGATCTCACTTATAAATTCTGCACCAACTTTATAGTGTATATGGAATTTATTAAAAGTAATATATTGAATGAAGAGATGAGACATAGATCAAAGAGTGCCCCCTTCAATACAGTCAGATATTCTTATTGTAATTCCATATGAAAAGTGAGAATCAAGGTTCAAAGTAAAGAAACAAAAGCAAACGAATGCCAATATTGAGTATTGTTAATACAAAAAAAAAGACCACATCAAAAAGTTCAGTCGAAAATTTACTTAGAAACAAAAGAAGAACAAAGATAAAGATGTGAAGAAAGATGATACCAGTGATGATGAAGAATTAAATGCTTGATGAATTTAATGTCTTTAATGTCCTTTATGATGGGTGATACAATCTTACAATTTATGAGATCAGTTGGATAATTGACGGTGGTGCTTCCATATATATTATTTCTTAGGGTTTTTATCTCTATCTACCATCAACTTATAGCATTTTCGCAAATCTATCCAATTTTTAAAATTGTTGCGAATTGATATATTAACTTTGCGATCTGTTGCAAATCTATCCTCGGTCAAAATTGAGAGGCCAAATGATGACGTGGAATGGCTGACTTGGACAGCTATGCATACACGTGGAAATAAAAAAAAAACGAAAAATATGAGTTTTTTACTGCATTCAACAAAAAAAAAAACCAAAGCTTTATAACTACACCCATTTTTTACAAAACCTGATATCAAACTAGTCCAGGAAAATGAGTTTTTTACTGGCATTTCCATGAAGATGCGAAAAGCATCATCCAGCC
>CATIWK010264704.1:0-31484 GCA_949634005.1 Mallotus japonicus
TGGCCAAAGAAAATGTGATAACAGGGATAGTTTTAGAAACAAGAGGTTTGAGTTGGCTGGTGAGTTGCTTGAGCGAGAGCTAAAAGTGCATATTGCACATGCACGGAGGCGCATGGCCAAGGCTCTGCAGAAAGACCTGTATGGAGATCGTGATGTGCGCCCAATCGAACATTATCTGGATGCTTCCATAGTCACCAATGGTTTGTCAAGAGCATTCTCAACTGGGGCATGGTCACATCCTTACAAGAAAATGGAAAGGATTTCTGGTGTTGTCGCAAATCTGGGGCGTGCAAATCCATTGCAAACAATGGTTGATTTGCGGAAAACACGATATCAAGTTCAGTACACAGGGAAGGTTGGAGATGCTAGATTCCCGTAAGTTATTCAGAATTAAAAACCAGTTCCTTTTGGGAATTTGTCAAGCTGATGTACCACCTTTGTAGCTAAATTAAAACTCTAGCTAATCAATTAGTCAATTGCCCACATATCTTTGTCGTGATTAATGATGCTCATGTTATTATTGGATTAATATTCTTTTAAAAAAATCTATTATTCTTTGAAAAAAATTTATTTAATTGATTCTTGGTCTGTTGCACTTGGTTGGGTTAGATGAGATGTCAGGCAATTGTTGTTTCTTTTCTTCTGATATATTTTGATTCACACAGGCACCCTTCTCACTGGGGTAGGGTTTGCTATCTTTCTACCCCAGATGGTGAGAACTGCGGACTTGTAAAGAATTTGGCCACCACTGGACTTGTTAGTATAAACATATCTGAGCCTTTAACTGACAAATTGAATGCTCATGGAATGGAGAATGTTCCTGATGGGTTCCATTCTAAGCTGGATGAGAAGGATAAAGTATTTCTGAATGGGGAATGGGTTGGAATATGTGAAGACTCTCGCTTGTTTGTCGCTGAGCTTAGACGCCTGCGACGGAGGAAGAAATTACCTCAGCAGGTTCTTTTCTTAATCAATAAACAAATCTTAAATTTCTAATAGTTTGTTCTTTGATTGCTGGATGTGTTATTGCTCTACGATTGAAATTGCACAGAGTTTGACCATGCGACATCTGCTGGCTGCGTCATGTGTTTGATTTTGTTGCCTCCCTAACATTGTTTTTATCTTTGTCTGGAAGGTGGAAATCAAAAGAGATGAACAGCAAAGAGAAGTACGCATATTTTCTGATGCTGGAAGAATTCTACGCCCCCTTTTGGTGGTTCAGAATTTGCATAAGATAGAATCATTTAAAGGGGGAAATTACACCTTCCACTCACTTTTGGACAAGGGAATTATTGAGTTTGTTGGAACTGAAGAGGAAGAGGACTGTAGCGTTGCATGGGGTATCAGATTTCTTTTATCAGGAGTTGATGGGAAGAAACCTTTGGAGTACACGCACTGCGAACTTGACATGTCCTTTTTGTTAGGTTTAAGTTGTGGAATTATTCCCTTTGCCAATCATGATCATGCAAGAAGAGTGCTGTACCAGGCTCAGAAACATTCTCAGCAGGCTATTGGTTTTCCCACAACAAATCCAAATATCAGAGTAGACACACTGTCTCATCAATTGCACTACCCCCAAAGGCCACTTTTTCGCACAGTGTCTGCTGATTGCCTTGGAAAACCTGGACCACGAGGTCATCATGGAATGGTTCCAAAGCCTGAGCTGTATAATGGTCAAAATGCTATTGTGGCAGTTAATGTCCATCTAGGATACAACCAAGAGGACTCCTTGGTAATGAATCGTGCTTCTTTAGAGCGTGGTATGTTTCGATCTGAACATATCAGAAGTTATAAGGCTGATGTTGATAACAAGGAACTATTAGACAAGAGGCGGAAGTTTGACGACAATGTGAACTTTGGGAAGATACAGAGTAAAATTGGACGTGTTGACAGCCTTGATGATGATGGTTTTCCTTTCATTGGAGCTAATCTTCAAAGTGGTGATATTGTTATTGGAAGGTGTGCTGATTCTGGGGCCGATCACAGTATAAAATTGAAACACACTGAAAGGGGCATGGTCCAGAAAGTTGTGTTGTCTTCAAATGATGAGGGAAAGAATTTTGCTGTTGTGTCTCTCAGACAGGTACATGCGTGAGAAGGTTATAGTTTTAGCACATGCACAATGTCACATATTTCTATACAGTTGTGCACTATATTGTCTGGCCTTTTTTGCTTTATTATATTCCATCATAAATCATAGTACTTACTCATTGGCTGTGCTTCTGATTCTTTGGCGTAGATTCGTTCTCCATGTCTTGGAGACAAGTTCTCAAGCATGCATGGACAAAAGGGTGTTCTAGGCTTTTTGGAGTCTCAAGAGAACTTCCCTTTCACAAAACAGGGAATAGTTCCTGATATTGTTATAAATCCACATGCATTTCCTTCACGACAAACTCCTGGTCAACTCTTAGAGGCTGCTTTGGGAAAGGGTATTGCTTGTGGTGGTTCATTGAAATATGCTACCCCTTTCTCCACTCTGTCTGTTGAAGCAATCACAGACCAGCTTCACAGGTGACTATGTCTGTTATTTTCACTGCTATTACACCATGCAAAAATTGTTAATGCATAGTTTTCTTAAAATTGCAATTTTTTCTGGCCAGCTTTCCCTTTTCCAGATAGAATCCATATTTGAGCTCTTTAGATATTTTGGATGTGTCTTTTATCATCTTGATTTCTATAGATTGCCAGAATGATTTGTTCCATTGAATATGCATGACAGAGCTGGATTTTCAAGATGGGGAAATGAGAGAGTTTACAATGGTCGAACTGGTGAAATGGTTCGTTCTCTCATATTTATGGGTCCAACATTCTACCAGCGGTTGGTCCACATGGCTGAAGACAAAGTAAAATTCCGCAACACTGGGCCTGTTCACCCACTGACCAGACAGCCAGTTGCGGATCGCAAACGTTTTGGTGGTATCAAATTTGGTGAGATGGAGCGTGACTGCCTCATAGCTCATGGTGCATCAGCAAACTTGCATGAGCGCCTTTTTACTCTCAGCGACTCTTCACAGATGCATATATGCCAGAAATGCAAAAATGTGGCAAATGTGATTCAAAGAGCACTGCCTGGTGGTCGCAAGATTAGGGGTCCATATTGCCGGGTTTGTGAGTCTGTTGATGAAATTGTGTTGGTTCATGTACCTTACGGGGCCAAGCTATTGTGCCAAGAGCTTTTCAGTATGGGCATAAGCTTGAAGTTTGATACCCGGCTTTGTTGAGAACCAAAGGCCATTTTGTTTTGGTGGCTGTGATCAGGATCATACACAACTTTCAAACTTGTTGCATCTGCTATTTGGTATATTTCCGTGACTGTGGTGTACAGGGTTACCATGCTGTTGGTACTTGGTAGTAGTTAGGCTCTAGTATTTAATTAGCTAGGCTTTTTCACATCTAATGACACTGTGGGCTCTATCATGTCCTATGCACTTCTGTTAAATGGGCCATGAATCTTACAATCAAGTTTCAACATAGACCACTAAGACTCAAAAGTCACAACTTTTTTCAATCAAAGATTTATTTAACTTGAAAAGAAAAACTCAAAATATCAATCCAAACAAAGAAGTCCAATTTGGTAGAGACTACTTGGTGGCTGGTTGGTCACAATTATTTGACAAGTGTGGCAACCCATATTTAATGCCATTAAAGAAATACTCCAACCCTAAAATTGCTTGCTAACATCCTAATGTATCTATTCTATTTATATATATAAAAGAGAAAAAAAAATTCCCTGTTCATTTACAGTGTAACAATTGGCATCCGATTTCAAAAAAAAAAAAAAAACAGGAGAAATTCGCAGATCCTAATCTTTAGCAGCCGAAAAGGGGCAATTAGGGTAAAGACATGGAAGAAAAAAAGCCCTAAAAAAAAGAACTTGAAGAAGAATTTTGAAAATATAATATAATGTGGGTCATGATTGATAGAGAGATGGTCAAACCCAAAGTAATCTCAAAGTAGCAACAACAAAACTGCCTGGTCAACAATTAGTCAAAAAGAACAATATGGGTCCCAAAATACCATTCCCTCTCTGATTCGGTGTCTCTTCAACCAAAAAAAAAAAAAAAAAATCTCTCTTTGTTTCTGAATTCTTCTCCCAATAACCGAACAGAAACAGAGCACTCTCCCATTGATTTTTGTTCGAAAGCAAACAACTTTACGAACTAAACAGAAACAATAACACTCTTTTCTAAATACCCATTTTATCTTTTTTCTTTTTAAGCTTAAATAAAATTGATTATGTGCGACTCGTCAATGGCTGATTCTGCTTCCTTCTCCTCCCTTCTCAAAAGCGTTTTGACCACCAATTCCCCAACTGTTCGATTTCAGGTTTCTTATTTTCATATATATGTTGTATTTGACTGAGATTTTAAACCGGGGCCTTGATTTCTTGGTTTGATTTTTTTTTTTTTTTTCAATTGATTGTTTGTGCTGGTCTTTTTTATTTTACTTTTATGGGTATTTGGTTCGGTTTCTAGCCATTGATTTTCTTGTTTATTTAGATGCTTTTGTTCCACTATTGGTAGGAAGTGGTTAAAATATGTGATAGTTTACTGTTAGCTTAGTCTTTATTATTGTTTACCATCATATTGTTGACTAAATTTCTCACATTTAGGAAGATCAGGAAATCAATTTCCATTTAAATTGAGGTATTTCTAAAAGTATATTTTGAATCATTTAGTTCAGAGTTTTGGTCTTTCTTTTACTTTGTGCTTGCCACTGACTACATATGGGAGTCAACATGAAGAAGTTTTCTAAACTTGGAAAATCAAAAAGTTAGAATTCTCCATTTTTTAACGTTTGGGAGACATGAATGCCAAGTTGGGAGGGCTATTTTTCTTTTGTGTTATTTTTCTTTGCTGTCACTCTCAGTAACAATATATTTCAACCTGATTATGGATTTGATTAAAGATTCCCTGCACTGGCTTTAGTGTAGTTAGTTAATAGTTTATTTCATGAGCATACAAACACCATTTTGTCTTGGAAATAATTCCAAAAATGTAGAAAATCACAAGAGACCGAGAACATGCTGCTTGCATGAAAATATCAAATGGCCTGAAATAGTTTCATGATTTTTCTCTTATTTATATATTTGCAAGGTGTCTCTTCTTACTTAAACTCCTTCAGCGTTGGTTTATGAGAGTAATGTTATATTTATGATATAGGGGCCATACGAGACACCCAAACAGGATATTATGGTGAGGACAAAGCCTACAATGTCCAAGGCACAGTTGAAAGTTCAGGCTGAATGTGCAAACCCTCCACCAGCTGCAGCATCAGTTTCCCATTTAGCACCTGAGATACCAGAACCTATGTTGACACAAAACGTGGACCCTAATACTGGCCGTCCCAATGTTGATATGGAGATAACTGCTGATGATGGGTATAGCTGGAGGAAATATGGGCAGAAGCAGGTGAAGAGTTCTAAAAGTTCTAGAAGCTACTACAAGTGTTCACGTTCCAATTGCTATGCGAAGAAGAAGGTTCAACGCTCTGATGACTCCGGTCAGATTATTGATACTGTTTATATAGGCCAGCATAATCATGATCTCCCACAAAATAAATGCAACATGTCGAGAGGGTTCACATCATCTGCTAAGCTAACTGCAAGCAGTCATATTATTGATTCCAAGCAAAAGGTAGATGGTGCAGATATGTCTACCTGTTCAGAGAACACCAGGCAATCATCACTGCACAAGGCTGAATCAGAACAACAGAGTTCAAGTAGTTCTAATGGCAATGTTGGGATTAAGGTTCACGAGCAGAATGGTAATGAGCTAGAGTCAAAAACATTGTGAGTTTTTCGAATGATCCTTTTTAAATTCATATACTCATTTTAATATAATCAGAGTTCAGCATTTCTTAACATACTCATTTTTTTAATTATTTTTTTATGGTTATTATTCAAGTGAGGTAGGACACCAGAAAAAGAATTCCTGTGAAATTGCTAATGCTGAGGTTCAGGAGAAGCATGGTACTGAACCAGCACCCAAAGAATGGTATGTCTTGAAAATTAAAACCTGCTTCTGATTTGACATTTGACATTTAATACATATAGTTGGTCTATGAACAGGATGAGAAAAAGCACCTTAAAAGCTGATAAGGACAGTAAGGTTGTTGTGCATGCTACTGCTGATAGGGCCATGTCAAGCGATGGCTTCCGATGGCGCAAGTATGGTCAGAAAATTGTGAAGGGGAATTCTCATTTGAGGTAAATTTTAATATTAATTTGTGCATTTATTAGTGGGCAAGCTACAAAGCGTTCTTCTGCTGCAAGCATGAGATTAGCCAAGAATTTTGACAGTGCATTGACTTGCACATGGTTCTATACCAGTATACACAGTTTCATGGTTTACGATGTTATATATTCCTTGCATGGCATAATGAATTTTAGTTTTGTGCTGTTTTCATAAGCAATTAAGTTCAACCTAAAATATTTTATGTGAACTTATGGTTCCTACTTTCACCTATCATCTTGGTCAAATTTCAGGAGTTATTACAGGTGCACATCTGCAGGATGCCCTTCCCGTAAGCATGTTGAGACAGCCACAGATGATGCAACACACACCATAATTACATATGAAGGGAAACATGACCATGACATGCCGGTGCCTAAGAAACAAAAAATTTCAAAAAAACTTGCATATATTTTCCCTGATGCCAACAGAAATCATGCTCACTGCAAGAAAATTGATCGTTTATCTAGTCAAAGCATTTCACATTCAACCAAGCAGTCAGTGGACAGAGAAGGAGATATGATGGACGAAAAGGTTTTGGAGCTTGGAGGGGAGACCGCATTGGAGTCTGCTCAAACTCTTCTTAGCATTGGAATTCAATGTAGGCCATGTTGAGAAACAAATTGTAATACTAATTGAGGCAAAATTTTCTCTAGTGAGCTTTGCCTTCGATGGAGATTATGCACCCTTCTCGATTAGAGTTTCAATGGAATTTTGACAATTTTATTTTGTGATTTCTTCTGAACAAACAATTATTTTGTAAAGGGTCGTCTCTCTGTATATTCTCTTCTTAATATCTTAATAGATCATTGATTTATAGCTTGCTAAGAGATTAACTTTCCATTCTGCTTGGGAAAGATCAAACATTGAATCGGACAGGAGAAAGTATCTTCTCCTTTTCTGGAAACATTCACTTAAGTAACAGCAAATTATCTTTTATTTAGTAGACAACAATCATTTCCTGCAAATGAGACGGCTTCGCACAAAGCAACTGCAAACACTAAAAACTTGCTTCGTCTGGATGTTTCACTCATATCACTTAACGTGAAACGACCAATTGATCTGAAGCTGAGAGTTACATGGTCAAATTTAAAGTGAACACGAGGCCTCAACGGCGCTGCTGATTATATCATAAGGAATACTTCGTCACATGCAGCAATCCATCAATGTAGCAATTAAGGCTTTACATTTTTAATAAGTGGTGCCAGATAATTTCCATTTAGGAGTACTCAACTTTCATCAGATACTGCACCATTTAAGCGAAGCATAAATCCAAAGCAAACTCTCCTGGACGACACAGCAAGGGTTTTTCCCTTTGTTTCAAAACTACTACCACATTTGAGCCTAAAAATCTTATACAGCAGATGCTCTTGACATCATCCCAACGAAGGAGAAAATGGGTGGCATTTTAGTTGTTACACCATGTTGCATTGGGAAAAAATTCTCTATAAAGCATTTGAATGGCTCAATTGGTCCTGACTAAAGAATGTGAAGCTAGCAGTACTCTTCTTAAGCAGACTCTATGGATCCTTCTTACATATAAGGTTCTCGTGTTGCTGTGGGCAGCTCTAGCTCAGATTCAAACTCACCAAGTGGAGAGAAATGGCAGTCCACCATGTCTTCACTTACTTCCCCTAAACTTGGAGGATTCCACTGCATATCAGACGCACATTACCAGTCAAGTTAAGATAGCTTGCACAAGGAAATAGAAAGTGGGATTATTTAAAAATGTATAGTTTTTGTCACCTTTGGAGCAAAATCCTTGTCCACTAACCGAGCTCGAACTCCCTGTATGTAGGTGAATGTAAGGTTTGGTTGTCTTAGTGTTCTCACTATCAAAGATGAGAAGAAAGCCATACCTCACAGAAGTCATTAGAGGCCCTTTTGGAGATCCCAGTGAGAGATATTCGATATTCACGAGCTAAGCACTGATCCAGAGATTGAAATCTACCATCTCGTATCTAAATGCCACATAAAACCTATGTCAAGACTCCAGCAATCACATCAGGGACCAACATAGATCTGAGGAGTTAATGACTTACAGATCGTAAGACAATTTTTAAGCTTAGAGGGGAGGATTCTTTTATTTTTCTAAGTGCAGCTTTACACCATTCCTCAGAAGAGCTAGCTGCTTCAGCTTCCTGAGAATATCAACAAACAAGAATAAATATGATAAGAAGTAGAGGACCAGTTTAGAAGAGTAGATACATAGACGGGAAGCATTTTCTTTGCATAAAATATGTAGTTTACCAGTGCATCAATTATTTCCTCTACTGTATCATGGCTGAAACATTTGTCAATGGTCTCAATCCTGAAAATAAAATGGCAAAACAATAGTAAGTTTGATCCATATGTTAGATGAACTTGTATCAGACATGCTACAATAATAAGTTAGATCTATATGTACTCTACTGTGTTACCTTAGTACTTGATCAATTATAAATGTATAACCTACATTTTAGATGCCAATTTCAAGTGTATACACAATAAAAGCAGATGGAGAAGATAATAATATAGAATAAGGCATTACTTATTAAGCACACTTGTCTTATCCGGATAGACCAGATCGCCATACTGTGCAAGAGAAGTCTCAATGACATTACGATCATCCGTGATCAATCTTCCAAGGCGTTCCTCAATCAAAGCTAGTCTCTGGCAAGTAAGCTTGTTACCATAAGCAACACTAATGCGAGACAGAAACATAGCCATAGAATGCAGTGAGAACAAACCGCATTTAATGAATAGTGGGTAGCAAGGCCACAAGCAATCATTTCTGCACCATTAAGCTTATCTCCTGTTAGGGCTAAGTATTCCCCTGACAAAAGAAAAGCAACATCCAATAAATAATTTTGGATCACATGCAAAACTCTGGTACATACAACAATTTACATTTTTCAGACTGTAAAACATGAATATTACCCAAGTAACCAGGAAGGCGAGAAAGATAATAGGAAGCCCCTGCATCGGGATGGAAGCCAATTTGGACCTCAGGATGAGCAAAAACCTGAAATTTGAGCAAAATATGAAGCAGTTTCCTTAAGTAAATTATTACCTTAGATAAATGCATGGAAGACTCCACAGATATAGTACACCAAAAAGTAAATTTGAAATGTCCAACTCAGTCATCTAAGTGAACATTACCACTGAAACGAAACTAATATATATGCATCATATCACATAGTTGTAATTACTAATTCGAAGAAGATCAATACAGACAGCTTAAACAAAATGAAATCAAGGGATTTCTTAAAAACTGCTTCTATTAGTCTGTGGCAACAGCAACATACTGTTTTATCAGTTACAACGCTAAACATTCCTGGGAGTGAAATTCCAGCTCCACATCCCATAGTGATACCGTCCAAGATAGCCACCTGTAAGAATGCGAATTATGTTCAACAAAACAAATTCCACAGACCAAACATCTAGAGAAACTTAAAATTTTTTCTAGTGAATGGACATAAAATGCAATATCCTACAATATTTCAGATAAAATAACTCAAGTGCTAAACTGATCCAAGATCTGAAAAAAAAAATCTTGTGAAGGGCTGTATTCTCACATGTGGTTTCAAATATGTTCCTTGTAGGTAGGCAAACTTATATAATAGCTGAAAAAAGCTTTTGCATTCATCAACTCGACCTGCATATGGTCAAAACAGTGGAGAAGTATGTAAATAACTTCCAATAAAAGAGAATACAGGTCAAATGATTAAGCTCAAAAGGACACCCACCTTCGTCAACTAATTCACTGAGGGAAACAACATCAGCTCCAGAACAGAAAGCCTTGCCACTGCCCTTCAACATATTTCAAGGAAGTAAGTTAGACACAATAGCTGACCAAACTAAGGAACCAAGAGCATTTGCTAAACATTAACAAGTAAGATTTGAAAGTTTCCTCAGCTAAGTCTCTATATACACATACTAGTTCGCATCAAAGCCCAAACAGCCAATGTTATACCTTCATTAAAATAAACCCAATATCTGGGTTTTCTTCCCATGATTCATACAGTCTCCGGAGCCTTGTCACCTACCAAAATTTTTTTTAAAAAAAGATTCAATTCTCTTAAAAGTACTTGTCACATAGTCATCAAGAATGAAGAAAAGAAAGAGAGAGAGAAAATGAAACCATGGGAACAGTGAGAGAATTTAAAGAAGAAGGTCTATTAAGAATGGCTGCTCTTGATTTAGCTCTTCCTTCAACCAAAACCTGTGAATTACAATCCGAATGGGTTATTTCAAATCATAGGCCAAAGACAACTCTTTAACCAACAAAAAAAAATGTAAAGCTCCCCGCCAAAACCGACCCTTTTTTACAAATGGGTACTTACACCATTCCTATAAAGATATATAGAAATGAAAAGAGAAAAAAAAAAAAAACCTGTTCTTGAAGATCATCACTTTGAGCGTAGTTTGGTAGAGCAGAAAATTCTCTTTGCGTAGAAAGAAACCCAATCCTTGAGTTAATCAAGCGTCTAACTTTTATCAATTCGTTCAATCTCTGCATCACTACCTATTTATATATCTATCTCCCTTTGCTGTTGCTTGCTTCCTTGTATGCTTTCTAAGAGCCGAAAATAACGAAGGCCGCCTTGGCTTGGTTTCTGCAATATGTGCTTCTTTCAAGTGGAAAAAGAAGAAGCGTGCTACTGTGACAGTGCGTTGGAGTTGCAGTTGCTGACTGCTCACACAAATGGGCTGGACATAATTTTGCCTTAAGGGCCCTATTTTGCACCATATTTTTTTTACTCCAATTTCAAAATTTTTTTGTTTCACACTAAATAGCGGTCACCAACTCAGCTAACCTGAGGGCATGAAACTGTTGCTTTGAGCATAGTCTATTTTGGTCCGGAGTTGTTTTCAACTCATCCTTTGTAGCCTTAGGGTAGTTCTCAGTGCAATGATTTTTGCTCAAATTTCCAAAAAAAAAAAAATTTCAAAATTTTTTTAACTTCACGACTGTTAATTGTTACAATTAACAAGAGAGAGGAGATTAATTACTATTTAGGACTTAAAAAATGTCGCAACAGTAGATCCCACCAATTTTTTATAGTGATAATTTAAGAATTAACTTCAATAACGCCGCTCAGAACCTCAGTTTAGGTCTTATTGGCTACTTCATATAAACGTTGAAATAAATATTTTTATTATCAACATTATAAATTCTTTATTTTATATAGGTAATGTGGTATATTTTGAGTGGGAGAATATGGAACTGTTTAGAAATAAAATCAACATAATATTTTTACTCATGATCAAGAAATATGTAATCATTCCACTAAATGTTCAGCTGTGAAAAAGTGTTGGTCAAGTTCATTTCATTGCAAGCATGTAATAGGGGACCGGCATCGAGTTACCCCTACTCCTCCTCACCCCCCAACACAGTTGTAATTGGTCCAAAAAATAAAAAAAGGTTCATTTCATTAGGAAATGTTCATGAGCAGGATTAGACCTGTGCATGTTCAGTTACAGACAAATGTTTGTTCACATATTCTTCTACACGAACTCGTGTGCTTGTTCAGGCCAATGCAATCAGGTCGACGATGAATGACCTGCCTCGTGCCCTTCAATTAGAACAGCATATGGTGAATCCCAGTCAGCATCGAAGATAGCTTGAAGCTGTAAAACAATGGTAGGATTGTATGTCCCAAAGCTGACACCAGCTGTTGTATAAAAATAATCCCATACGAGGTTGCTTGTTCCAATATGAGATCGCACATCACTTACTGCGTATTTTCCATGATTCACCCTGGTAAAAGCTGGATAAATATTTCCTGTTCTAGTCCCATCGTCGCTGCTTGCAGGTCCTGTCTGATTGTAACCTGGAACCATATAGTACTTAATCTCGACTTTACCAGAGCAGTTGTTGTACTTGGAAGAAGAGCACAGGACATTGGAGTAGAGCAGAGACTGCAGATACTGTTCCGTGTTGTTGATGAAGTGTGCCCAGTATGCTACCAGTATCTTCACTGTCGCTTGCTTGGAGTAGACAACCTATTAATATTACTTGCAGAAGTCAAAAATGTAAAGGCCTTTCACACTCTAATATGCTTGTGCAAAAGCATCCTGCAACTACCATAGGCCTTGCTTGTATTTACATGAAAATTGAGATGAGTTATTGGCCCTACCCTAGGATGCATCCCTGAGCCTATTCTAGCATTGTAGTGAAGCATATTTCTGGTGTGGTACTAATCGCTAACTAGCCAAGTAGCTACGAGGCTGTGCTGAAAGGCAATATCAGAAAATACTTACCTCTGATATTGCTGAGGAGAGGGATGACCAATAAACTTTTTGCTCTGTAAACTGGGACTGGCCAAGCCAATCCATAGTGTTAATCCTAACTGTTTCTCCATTTCCAACAGATTTTATCGTATCAACCCACGCCTGTTCATCAGTCTGGTACTTGCCAAATGATAGCTGCAAATCAAATTTGGCATCAACAAGAGGTAGGGGTCTTCCTCGACAGTTTCTGTCTACATCATCACTTTTGAAATGGTCCAATATTATTTCAATGAGATTATATACTAGAAAAGAAACAGCATTGATATTCGATTTACATTTGATGCTTCTTACAGTAATAAACATCAGAACTACCAGTACATATTGGTCAATTACCTCAGGAGGAGCGAAGGATAGATAGCTCAACTGAGTCTCCAAAACTGAATCATCCTGTCCAGGAGTTTCCATTGGAACTTCAAATATATATGGGTCTGATAGTACGGGATAGCCTGCAACGTGGGAAACCTCAACAAAACGATGGGGAAGAGGAGACCTGCAATATGACAATTCAACATTCTGTTAGATTCTTTCCAAACTTGGCAGAATTTTGAGAATTATAGAGTTATAATACCTGAACAATTTTCCACTTCAAAGATAAAGAACTTCTTCATAAGATTTATCTTCCAAACAAGAACCAACTGAATTGAGTTAACAGAAGCATCATCAAACAATATACATACCTGCACCTTTTTTTAGGATGAATAAAATGAGACCAGCAAGGAACTGTTCTACTAATCTGCCACTGTTGATCCCGCACAGTAGTGGTGTAAAAGGATGGTTCAAGATGAGCAAGTGTCCATAAGTTCTCAAAGTAGGTATCAACCTTTCTTACAATCTTTTTACACCCAACAAGATAAATCCCAACCTCTTTAACCTACAATCATTTAAACAATCAGAAAATCATACTACAAAACAAATTTGAATTAAAAAATAATAATAAATAAAAGAATCCAAAATACCTGAGTAAGAGATTTCCAATCATTATTAGCAGATCCAATATAAACATCTTTGTTATCAGATATCCAAACTTTAGCATGAACTATACCAGACCCGAACCATTCTCCAAGCAACAGTGTAACACTTTCCACATTTGGCTTTTCTGAAGCAATATCATCTGGTTCTTTAGTGTAATCAGGAGATACACCTGAATGCTGTAGTAATCTGCAAATAACAAGAATTTGATTGTTCTTCCACTTAATAATAATCTAACAGCAGAGGCAGAAGCAGCAAAAACACAAACCTGATGCTAACATTGCGAAATGCTGCATCTTCTATGGATTTATACACAGAAGCACCTTCAAAAGCACCCAAATTTTTCATGCTTTCGTTGGAGTACCCATAATCCCCAGAACGAGGATCTTCAGGATGTGCAATTAGCTGCCAGTATTGTGCTATAATATCCAAGCTCTTGGTTGAGTTACCAGCTAACCAACGCAGCACATCGCCTAAAAGAAAAAGGAAAAGAGACAACTTTTTCCTTGAGTTTCTCCAGAATCAAACAGAAACTAAAGAAAGAAAAGGAAAGGAGGAGTGTGAATAACCGGTGGAGAGAACGCCCGGAATTCGAGGGAGCTGAGGCATATCGGTGGGAATTGATTGAACAAGCCATGCTTTGCAGTCTGAATCTGCTAAAGATACAGTTTTTGGCCATTGCTTTACCAAAATAAACAGAAACAGAGCGATTGAAATGCTAATTCTATGCTCAAATCTCATGTTTTTTGTGCCCAAAATCTCGTTCTTTTTGTTACTGAAAGTTTATGCATCTAATCTAAATAAGAGTCATAGATAGAAACTAAAAAAGAGTCATAGATAGAAACTAAAAAAGTCAAATAAAGACGCAATCTTTCTTAATCTTTGTATTGTTTTTTCTTTAAAGGTTCGGATTGTGATTGAACAACCTTTAAAAAACAAACCCAGTTGCGGGCAGTGACCCATTAGGGGAATTGAAAAAAAATTTAAATAATAATAAAAATGATATTTACA
Organism: Mallotus japonicus; assembly: GCA_949634005.1. Taxonomy (NCBI): domain Eukaryota; kingdom Viridiplantae; phylum Streptophyta; class Magnoliopsida; order Malpighiales; family Euphorbiaceae; genus Mallotus; species Mallotus japonicus. The sequence continues at coordinate 14,490 of CATIWK010264704.1, forward strand.
AGGTGGAGCAACATTAGTTTCCCCAATAATCTTGGTGAACTCAACTTTCATTTCATTGATATATAAAACATGCAGGCATAATCTTGAAAGTGGGAACCGACATATGTTAGACATTAGAAAGCCACCAAAAAAAAAAGTAAAAAATGATTACAACTTTTTTTTTTCTGGATCATAAAGATAAAATTGATGAGAAACCCATGGTGATGATGATCAACTATTGCTACTACAACAAAATCCTACCACTTTTTACAGTTGAGCAGATTTTTTAGAATCTAGTTCTCAGATTTTTTAGAATCTAGTTCTCTGATGATTGCTTGGTTTTCATTAGTTAGGAGATGGAGTGTCTCCTGTGTCTTGAAGATGAGCCTGAGGATTTTGTCTCTCCTGGAACCATTGAAGTTGGACTTTGTGAGCTTCCTGATGTTTCAGAACTTCTGTTTTCTGCATTCCCTTTTCCTACAACCCACAACTTGTCAAAAATCCTCCTCGAACGAGATGGTAACAATCGAATGCCACTTTTGCTGTTCTTGCTGTTTTTCTTTGTTAGTTGACCATTTTTACGGAATTCTTCATCTTTTACTTTCAGTTGACTCATCTGTTTCTTGACAGATTTCTTGTCATCTGCTGTTGTCTTCTCATATTCTTCGTCTGTGTTTGTGGTGGAAACTGAAGCATCATGGGGATTGTTGCCCTGCAAAGCTTGAACACCAGCACTTGCTCTGACCTGCTCAAAAAAGAGAACTTGGACTACAACACGGAGTGGGAGTCGCTCGTTCTGTGCAGCATGCATAGATGCATCCATTGTCAGCTTTTTGACATCCATCAGCCCGCATATCTTCTTTCTTTCAGCCTTCGTTAAACTTGGATGCCCCTGAATCCCATATCAACCATTAGTACATGATGTGATAGAAAAAGAAATGCATTTGTGCGTAAGTAGGAACCAACAAAAATCCATATAACATATAAATGACACTGTTAAAATAGTCTTGATGCCAGAAAGATGATGAAATTGCTGGATCAAAAGGTATTTTTCCTAGCACCCCATTATTAATCCAACTAAAGCAGTTGAAGCACTTTAGAATAAACAACTGGAGTTCTCAATCCAAAGGCAGCATCCCATGTGTGCTTTGAGCATCAGAATAATATCGAGAATCAGCAATATCCTGAAAATATAGTGGAAGAATGCCTGCACCCTGAACATGCTCTTCTAAGAGCTTGTACAATTAAACAATGCAAGAATGAAATTGGTAATCAGGGTAAAATATAATGCTACCTTCAGATAGGTGTCGATTGCTTTGTACAGTCCATCATGGGTTGGTCTAGCAGACTCAGGAATTAACTGGGCTAAGTCAATAAAACTGGCAAGGGTGAGATTTGGATCGCAAGCAATTTCTGAAAGATATCCATCAATTAACTTTCCGACACTCAACATGTATCCATGTCCATGCCACAAAACAAAATCATCGGTTTCATCATTCTTTTCAACAGTCAAATCCTGACCATACTTTTCATTAGTCATATAATGATTCAGAAGGCACTGCACCAATTCCACATCATACTTTGTGGTTTGAGGGGACCGTGCTGGGATCAATAAATCCTTAACAGAAGCCTCATGCAACTTCAAACTTACCCTCTTTACCAAATCTTCCCTAGGTGAATCATCAATTCCAACAAAAATGGCAACTTTCAACAACTTCAGCAAGAAACTACATGGACAACCCACAACTTTGTCTGAGGGCAATAAACAAATCAGTGCTTCTACTAGATATTTGTACCTCCAGGTACGACCATCTGAAACCAAATCATCAAATGTATCTGGCAACCATCTGACAGCATAAGTTTTCAATGCCTCCCCAATGACTGTACTGTCCATTCTTCCCTTCGATTTGACAGCAATCACGACCCGCTTGTAGAATTCAATATCCAGTTCACATATATCTTCAACCCACCAATCCTTTGGAACAGATTCAATTTTCTCTCGAAACTTCATTCCCTCTTCTGCTATTTTATCATGCGCCGATAATTTTCTGTTATATGTGTATGACCACGTAATATTTGCAGGATCCACAGAGGTTTTGGATGCAATAGAATCTATGCACCTTCCCACAATCTTCAGATCTTCAGACCAGGGGAGGAGAGATTTAGTGGTTTGAAGAACAATAATTGAATCCTTCCAACTTCGAAAGATACTGGAGTTCAGAAACACCTCAATTTTGAAAATAAGGTTCCCTTTCTCAACATCCTCAGTCATCTCAAGGTACTCCGCGGCACAACGAGCAGCAACAACATTGTAAGCATTGAGAGTAACAGTCATTCCATAGCAGAACTTTGCACAAATTTCAAAGGCTTTTGGTCCACCAGGAAAATCAACAATATTAATCTCCTCTGAATTCTCCTCGCTGACTTTTGACACTAGTTTTTGCAAGCGGTTACTCTTTGACAATAGAGGGAACTGTGAAGGCAAATCAGAACAACAGATCATGACCAGATTATGAAATAAATTATTAGCAATTTAAAAGGCCACATTCAAGTTGGTAACCTTTCTTTACTAACCAAAAAATCAACACCTTAAAAGTGAAAATTCTGATACAAAATATGTTGACGAAGTAAAATTTAAAACAAGCAAAATCTGTTCTCTGTTCAACCAACATCTTTGCTCTTGCTTCAATCTGTCATTTCCACTAAATTGTTTTCCTACTTGATATTTAAAAGGAAAAATAAAATAAAAACTACGAAAATGGTTGGAAATTGATCTATTTTCTATTTACACGATCATAATGACTCAGTTCTTGAAACATCATTTGCTGTCTTTAAGAATGAGCAAAAGTGTCATATGCAGCCACCAATATCCAAAACTCTGTATGATCAACATTTAATTTATCCATAGTACAAAATTCTCATACTCGTACTTATGGGAAAACACAGGACTTACTTCAGAAGATTAATAATACTGCTTTTCAGAATGTTTAGTGTCATCTAGCGATATTACATGTTTCATATGAATATAAAGCATAAGCCACTAAAACTAACTGTTTACCAGGATGGTTAAAGACTATACCTTATGGAGGTAAAATTTAACTTCTCCAACATTTATGGTGACATCTGTAGCCAGCTCGGATGAAACATACCTGCATGAGCACAATGATCATCACAAGTTCATTCAGAGGAGACAACACCCCTCTATGATGGGCAAACAATAAATGCGCTAAAAACTAAAAGATATAGTGCCAAAAGAGGAACAAAACAACAATGTGGTTTCCTGGTTCAATCAACAACCCGGTTAGTGTTAATACACTTTATAGAACTTCCTAGAAACTATAGTTCAATCTTGACTACTGGAATTAATTCTCTCAAATTTAAAAATAACAGGAAATCTTAATGTATAAAATTTAGACTGCACAAAGCAAAAATCAGTATGGGTTTGTTTCAGCTTGGCATCTTGTTTTAAGGTCATGGAGTAGAATGCATGTAAGATGCAAGCATCCATTACTATTTCTTAACACAGAAAACGAATGTAAAACATTCCAAAAAGAAACTACATTTCCCAAAACCAACCTCCAAAAAAAGGTTATCTCCACTATCAAACTTGTTTAAAGATAAGATTATGGATCTAGTACAGCAGGAAACGACTAGCTGTGATGATTAAAATCCTTACACATACATACTATACATGACTACCACATTTGGACCACTAATTCAGTCATAAAAAGGGGACATTTCAATTTCAGGACCACCCTTCAGATACCACCTTCCCCGCCCCACCTCTTTCCCTACCCCTTCCATCCCAATTAGCAGTAGTGGTTGCAATAATAGCTATAGGAAGAATACTAAGAGAAAGAAGGCACCTTTCTTGAACCTAAACCTTCATAGCAAGTAAAAACAAAATGTAGTGAAGTTTCTCTATTTCTTAGTTCTTACTGTACCACTAAATTTTACGCAATACCACAAGTGGACATATATGTTAAATTTTTTTCTTTCTTTTTATTTACATTTGGACGCATTAGAGGGTTAAAAAAAAAATCCTTAAATTTTGCAGTATTTGTAAAATATGCACAAAATTCTATCAGACAACTGAAGTTAATATATTCAACAAAAAAACAGAACACACCAGAAACCAACAATTAACAAGCAGAAACCAGAGCAAATATTAGAACAAGAACATAGAATATTTAAAGAACAAAGCTTGAGCTTGTCAGATTATGCAGAGAAGCAAAAAAAAAAAAAAAAAAAAAGCAAAAATCCTCTCACCTGATGGATTTGCCTTCAGCTTGAAAGGTATCAGGCTTGGAACCCAACTTCATAAACTTCATTTTTGTATCCCGAAATTACCCTTAGAAATAGCCAAAAAAATAAAAAAAATAAAAAGCGAGAGTTTCACATAAGTACCCAAACCAGAGCTGTGAAATCTGAGAGACAGCCCATAACCACAACAAAAACACCAAGTTAACTAAAAAGGTGGAGACTTTTTCACTTTCCAACTCCAAAACCAGACCAAAAATGGCGGGTTGTTTAGAAGAGAAATTATATAAATATATGTATATATCTGTCTCTATGTAATGAAACAAGCTACCAGGAGACCATAATATACATTGGACTGAGACAGACACTGCCTTCACTGCAATAAAAGCCTCGAATTTCGAGCTGCCCCCATTGGTTTCAATCCCCCAATAATAACAATACTTCTGATTACAGTCTCATACAGAGAGAAGCGAAATGATGGGAGACCTTAATCAATACCCAGATGGAGAAATGGTAGTCAAATAGAAAATTGAAGCAAAGATTGAAACTTTGAGGAAAAAAAAATAAGAAAACAAAATACAAGCTTCAGGGTCTGGTCTGTGAGATTATTATAAAAAGCTAAAAAAAATGGCGTCAGAGAAGAAGAAGATAGAGATGGCAGGGAAAGGAGTGGCGTTGGAGAGAGAATGTCTCTAGTCTTGAAAGCTCCTGTCCTGCCTTTGCCTTTGCTCTTTATTTAATTTTTTTATCATTTCATTTCATATCATATCAATAAATTCTCGCCGCCTTTGCTTTAAATCACTCTGATCTGCTCAAGATCTTCTCTTTCTTCTACTTCTTCTTCGTCTTCTGCTGCTTCTTCTTCTTCTGTGAGCGCAAATCTCAATGGGGTCTCTTTCTGTATCTGTATGATGTGTGATCGGGGTTTTCACCTCTGACGCATTTGTCTTTCTTTTTATATTAATACCCTGAAAATTTTCCCAGCACAATTTCTTACTGCTCTCAAAATATTTTTCAATAAATAAATAAAAGCTTGCTTGATGGATTCTTCCTTTTAATTATATATATATATATATACAGGTATGGTGCGTGTAGTACAGTACAGGAATTAGGGTAGGGGACTGTACTTACTTGCTTACAGTTACTGGGTCTGGGTGCCTTTGAGAAGATAAGTAAATTTAGACATATATGATAAATATTTTTAAATTATATACAAATTAATTTGTAAAGCAATATAAAAAAATAAAAATTTATAGTTGATCAAAAAAAATAATAATAATAAAAATAAAAATTTATATTTTATAATTTATAAATTTTTTTAATGTTATTTTTATATTATAATTTAAAATTATAGAAAGTAAAAGATTGAATTCATTATCTGTATTAATATTTTAGTTTTATAATAAGATGGTAAATTATTTGTCCTAAATGATTGTCCCCTATAAGTATCTTTTCTCCCTGTGGTAATGAGAATTAATTATGACAAAAAAAAATGATAGACAATTTTATAATTTTTTTCTAATCATTAAATCATTTTTATATTTTTTAGTTATAATACAAGCGTTCTTTTTTTTGAAAGTTATATATATATAAATTTAATTATTAGCTATATCATCTTTAAAATAGGACAATAATTTTACCCATGTTAAAATCCAACTTTATTTTGTGTTTCTATATTTTTGTCTTTACTTGTTTGACGCTTTGTCCATGCTTTTTTTTTGACTCAGTTCTTCATTATTTTAGATAAATTATATTTTATTATAATTATATAAATATATATATGGTGTTATAATACATCGAATCAGATGCCTTACAAGTGGTTGAAGGTCTTCAAGATTCAAGTGATTCAACTGCCTATGGCTTACTTCTAGATGATTGTCGTTCTCTTCTTACTTGTTTTTCACAAATTAATGTTCGTTTTATTTGTAGATCTGCGCTCATTTGTTAGTTAAAACTGTTCTTTAATATCTGGCCTTGGGGGTTGAGAGGAATTTTATTTCCTCTGTTATAACTCGAGAGAGTTTAAATGAATGAATTTTTATTTTTCTTTTCAAAAAAAATATACTATTTATATAATAATAAATAAGTTATTTTCATTCCTTTGCATGGCAAATAAAATTTTGTTTATATTATAAAATGCAGAAATCATTTGTACTTTATTATAAAATAAAAATTAAAAAATATAAGTAGTTGATTTAATTATTTATTTACTCCAATAAAACATAAAATTATATTTTCTGGCAAATTGTATAGGATTGTGTTTGGCATTGTGCTGAGCAAGGCGTGGCATTTCTGCGGGGGAAATCAATGGTCCCGTCCTAACTATAGGCCCACTTCTGCATCGTCCAATCTATTTCTTTATTGCTTCCGATTAGCCATGAAACGAAATAGGATTTTTCATTTTTATTTTATTTACTTCAAAATCCTAATTTCATTGGCTCATTATGTTAAAAATAAGGTTTTGACTGATAGCTCCATCTCCCTACATCCGAATTAATTAAAATTTTATAATTATATATTAGAAAAAAATTTTAAATTAACTGCCATTAATATCAATTAATAAGATTAATTACTAAAATTATTCTTATTTAAATAATATTTTGAATTTAAATTATAAAATATATAATCATATTAAATTAATTACAAATTTTTCAATGTCTTTATGATTTTATTTAAATCAAACTAAATTAGTTCAATTACAATAAATTTTATATACCAACAATTTAAACTGAAAAAATAGAATTTTGAAATTTTTTTTTTTTGTCATAGGGAATTTTTTTAAACTATCGATATCTAAAGTTCATTTGACTTTAGATAATTATGTTTAATTTAAGCATAACTATAAGGACAATAAAATTCTTTCAGTAACTAATTTAATAGTAACTGTCTATACATACTAAAATTCGAATCCAAAACTTAAGTTAGAACGGTTTCTTATCGATGAAACAGTAGTTGTTAGTTAAATAAATTTATTTTGTTATTAAATATAAAAAGGTTTATCTGAACTAAATTCCATCTAAAAGGGTTTGGCTAATTGCGGGCAATTAATTGAAATTATTATAGTAATAACATTAAAAAGGCCTGTCAAGAAAGTCAAGAAAACAAAAAATTAAGAAAAAGCTGCATTAGCATCATCATCTATCTAGATGTTGTATTTTTAATTGCAAATTTGATTACGAAATCAGACAACTGCGCCCACATCAACCATTCACATTTATTACTACATGACCCCCTTTGTTGCAGCTGTTCTCAATTTTTTTTTTTTTAAATCCTTTCATGCATGTGATTTCTTTCATTTAAAAGAAGAAAAGTTGTTATATATAAAATATATAAACAAATGTGCTTCGTTAAAGAAAAAAAACATAATCCAACGGGGTGTGAATGATTATTTCAACTTAATCAGAGACTTTGAATTTAAGTATTGAGTATGTAATTACTTTAAAATTTTTGAGGTAGATTTTTGCTGTCATTCGGAGTTCTTCTCATATCAAATATAAATTAATCGAATTTTACGGAATACAGATTTATCAAATGGTCGTTCACTAAAAAAAGAAAAAACATAAATATTTTTTCTCTTTAAAAGTTGTTTCATTTCTTTTGCCTATTTTATACAATTTTTCACACCAATAAAAAAATTATGAAATATTTCATAAAATGTCACTCATTAATAACTCAAATTACAAAAAGTGTGGACATTTCAAAGTGGAAAAGTATGATTCGAATTCTTACCTTTTTCTTTCTTTTTTTTATAGTGAAGAATTAACTATTTCAACCGATTCAAAAAAATATTTTGTAAAATTAATTCATTCGATAAATAATATATTTTATATTGGCTGTATTTCATTTTTAAAATTTTATTTTTATAATAATTTTTTGAAATTTGATAGTTACAATAATTCCAATTAATCTAAATTAGGTCAATTATATTTCATTATAGGAGAAAGATTCATCGGTATCTATTTTTTCATACACAATATTTCAATTTCTCAAACAAAAAAAATTTACCACTTAAAAGTTAATTCAAATATTTTATTTTAATTGTATCAACGCATTGTAAAAATAAAAATCTAAAAAATTATTTCAAAAAGTATATAATTTTTTTTTTTAACAACCATTACATATTACAACCCTCTATATATATATTTATATATATATATCATATCATATCTATTATATCAAAAAGTATATAATTTTGAATAATGCACAAATGATAATTTTTATCATATAAATTACAAAATGCAATTATTACACGTCATCATGCAATTTTTTTATTAAAACATGTGAAATGTACTTCAATTATATATAAAGCAGAGTATTCTCAAAAAAAAAAAAAAAAATATATATATAAAGCAGAGGGAAAGAAGGAATCCGAGGGTAAAAGAGAACATAAAGCTAGTATCTTTTCAGGTAAAAGTGGAATTAAGATGTTTTGTCAATGGGTTACGTGTAAATGTACATGAACCACACTATTACCAATAAGGTTGCCGCGCTATAAAATTAAATTAAAATCATTGGATTAATTACATTTTTATGATTATTGCTTCTTTTTTTTTTTACTTTTTCCTAAGGTTGAACTTTCATTAAAGTCTCTCTCAAAAACTTACATTAAAGTCATTTTTAATCATTAGTATAGATGGGAAAAATATATATTGAATTGAAATATAATTAATGATAATAATAAAAAAAGCAAACAGGAGAAATACAATCCAAATCTAATATTATCTTAGTTGTCCAAAAAAATAAAAAAAATAAAAAAAGCAAGTATTAAATTGAAATATGACAAAATCGGGCCACATTACATTAATTATGAAAGGTATTGGACATGATCTTTATCTAAATTTTTCACTACGTTCTTCTTCTTTATGGAATTAACATCGTATATTGTGGATAGATATGGGTGATAGTTATAGCAATAGACATCTTATTGTATTGTACCATGGGAGGGAGCTAGGACCATCCAACAAGAGTGCCTTCCACTTCAAAAAAAAAAAAAACGACTCATTATTTTGTAAAATATTATAAATTCTAATTTCAATTAAAGGATGACAAAGGTTTAGTATTCAAATAATAAAAATATTAAAATTATTGATATTTATTAAATTTATATTAATTTAGTTTTATTAATATAAGACCACAACAACAATAAAAAAAGTTTTCAATAATAATTTAATGTAATTGTATGAGTTATAATTTGAATTCAAAAAATTGTTTAAATCACAATAGTTATTTGTTATAAATTTAATTTCTAATGAGCTTGTGGTGACTTTTTTTTTAAGTTTATTTTTTAAAAAAATTGAAAAAACTGAGGGCACAATGAACTAACATGACCATAGTTTGATATGACATGGGTTTTTCAACATTTGGTCCCTGGCTAGCACAGCTACCGCTACAGCTACATGTGAGGTGAGGTGAGGTGGGTGTTGAAGTGTGAATATTGTAGCAGTATTTGACACCTCTTAATTGCTCAATTAATAAATTTGGACCATTACTTCTTTCACACCAGGAAGTCCTCATCAGTTGCAGCTTGCCTCTTAATTGTTCAAGTCAACTACTTGTGTACTTTTTCACTCCAATAATGGGGAAGTTGGTGAAAATTCATTTCTCCTTCCATTTTTATTTCACCATTTTCCTTTTTTTAACATTAAATTGTTATTACATATTTTAATTTTCGGATGGAGTTTTTTTTACGATGGTCTAATGAACTGTAGATCACGTAACGTAGTTAGTTATTATTTTATCATTCGTAATAACTTTAATAATTCTATCAATATTAATGGATGATGGTTGTAAGAACTCAAACTCGAAATCTTTACAATTTTCATAAATGAGAATACTAATTAGATCATCTTTGATTGGTTTAAGTGGAATTTTTTCTTATATTATAATCAAGTCACTACTTTGTGAAAATTATAAAAATACTTTATACAATTCAATTATTTTTTAAAAAAGAGCTAATATTTTTGTACAAAAGTTTAGCTATCTGTTATAAATAGAGCACAATAAATTACATTCTCAAGTCATCTTTGAGATTCGACAGAAATGCTAATCCTTCAATAAGTGGCCTTATAGAAAACCATTAATGATATTCCTCTATTTGTTGCATAAAAGGTTGTCAATGGAAGCTAAATTTTGGCAAATATTTTTAAAGTGTGAAATAAAAAAGAGAGGCATAGCCATTATTAAGCATATTAAAGGGCATAAACAAATAAAACCCTGTTATAACAACCAAGAAGTGCACATGGCAAGGTGTATTCTTTGTGAAAAAGCAAGTCCAAAGTTAAATGATCCCCATGTGTGACTTCTTATTAAGGAGGAAAAAAGGAAAGCTTAGGCGTGGGCATAAACCATCATAAATAAATGATGATGGGAATGATGAGGGACCCAAAATCTTATAATGGGTATAGTGTGCATGGGCTTTACCTTGGCAAAAATGGCCAATGTAGGGGACCAATGTGCATGTAGCTTCCTTTTTCCTTTATGCCCCAACTCTTCATTTTTTTGTGATTTTTATTTCAGGACAAGTTTACTTATATATATATATATTTTTTTTTTTTTTTTCTAAAGTGATGGGTACTGTTTGGGAGTTGAGTTGCCACTTGTAGATTCTCTCCAGGTTTTATGCTCTTAAAGCTCGACATGATTGTACTAACTACTTACCCTCAATATCTAATTTTGCCCCTCCCTCTCTCAAATTTCTCCCATAATTCCTCTATTTGTGGGATTATAAGTATATCATTTGACAAATTTGTATATGTAAGTTAAATTTGTAACATATTTATACGTGTATCCCCCACGAATAGTGTAAGTGACAAAAGGTATGGACATCCAGTTTGAAGAGAGTAGGGTTCGAACCTTCCACTCCCCCTCTATCTCCTCTTTTGGTGTTGGGAATTAACCATTTGTACTAGTTCAAAAAAAAAAACATATTTATACATGTTGTATTTTTATTAGCATAAAATTTTAAAAGTATATATCATTTATTCAACAATTGAGTTTAATATTTTAAATGTCTACAAAAATCTTCCATATTATTATAAGTGAGCAGTAATTTGTATTAAAATGTCCACAAAATCTTCCATATTATTATAAATGAGCAGTAATTTGTATTGAAAATATGGACAGTTAGAAACACAAAAATTGTTGTCAAGGAATGTATCTTGAATTTGTTTACTTTCTTTCATTTTAGTTTTTCCTTTCTCCCCAAACTCAATACATGATAAGATTGATGTTCACATGGTTTGTTGGGTCTATTGTGAATGTCAACCCCATTATTGAAATAAATGACTTTAATATATAATGGTTAAGTAATTTATGTGTAATATATATAGAGGGATAATTGTTATTTCTCCCCTGTGTTTTGGCCTATTACACTAATTCATTTCTGACATTTAAAAAAATATTTATTCATTCCTGACATTTGCAACAATTAACACTCATTAGTCCTTCTGTATGAATGAAATAATACACGATTTTATAAATGTCAGGGATCAATAAATATTTTTTCAAATATCAAGAATGAAATAGTGTAATAGACCAAAACATAGGGGGAAATAACAATTCTCCCTATATATATATATATATGTTAGAAAAAAAGACACTGAATAAAATTCGAATCTAGCTCTCTTAGATACTTACAAGTATTGTATATTATTACGCTACAAAAATATTGACATTTAGGGAAGTGCTGAGACTAACATTTCTCAATAGAATATACACAAAATTAATGTATTTAGTAAAAAAAAAAATCATTTTTTATATTTAATATGAGCAGATTCTGAGCACCATGTATATATATATATCCATTGGCCTTGCCATCATTGGATTGAAGCTGATCCGCTTCATCACACTGCTCATCAGAACCCAACATTAACAACAATCATCAGGATTGGTCATATTATTACAAATCTGAACCAAAACTTTGTAAAAAACGAGAATAGATCAAATACCCAACAAGATGTGAAGTGTAAACTAAATACATAGAGACATGAGTGTGGTTCAGTTGGTGTGCAGCTCTCAGCTTTAAGAGTAAATAGGTTAGCTATTCCTCTCCACCACCACCACCACTCAATTCTAATGCTGCTCTTCACGTTACTCAATTTGGTTGATGGCTTGCTTCCATTACAAAATTCGGTCGTCGCTAAAGCATCTACATCAAGTCTATTTACCGATTATTTATTTATTTATTTATTTATTTATTTTTTTCCGTTTTAAAATGATAAGAGTTTGCATATCTTAGTGCCCAATAAACACCAAAGCCAAATCAAGCAGCCCTTAACATTCGGTCCAATTACAGTCCATAACATGCCATATGGGCTCGCTTTTCGTCCCTTTGCTTTGAACTCGCTTTTCTTCTCTTTGCTTATAACTCCAGCTCAACCATCAAAAATTCATAAATGTTCCAATTAATTAAAAAGCAATGTATTAAAATTAGCAAATAAAAAATTTTAAGGAAATTTTTATTATTTATAAAATGTTATTTAATTTATATCAAAATCATTATTTGATTAAAAAATAGTATTTATTGATATCATAATATTTAAACTATATTGTATTAAAAAATTAATTTAAAAATATCATATGAAATATAATTTTTTCGACTTAATATAATTTTGGGTGCAACGGATATGTCCATAAACGCTTTAACCATTAAATAAGATAACTTTTTATAGAGTAAGATGATTAAAATGGTCCTATGAATAGTTTAAATGGTAAAATGTATGGATATAAGAGAGAAGAGTTTGAACTCTTCATTTCCTTCATCCTTTTTTACAGTGATGAAAATTAATCATCTCTACTAAGATAAATTAAGAAAAAATGGACAAAAAAAATCTATAAAATCATAGTAATAGATAAAAATAGCAAAATTTGATTCTTCTCCTTCCACATACCAAATAAAGTGAAGAAATATATTAATTTTCTTTTAGTGAAATTCTCTCTCTTCTTTTTTTCCTTCACTTAATAATTTTTTATTTTGCTTCCCAAAACAGACACAATCCTAAAAATGGGGCATAAAAATATTTGTACCATCACTCAAGAAGAGATCCATGCTAATAAAAAAATAAACAAAATAAAATAATAGCTATAGCACACACGTGTCAACACATAAATCAATCACAATTAATCACCGTACCCAAAATCACCGGACAAAAAACAAAAACCGGATCTAAAAACGTAATATCTCATTTCTTCACCACCTTGTTGACCAGAACCACACAGCTCTCTCTCTTTATTATACACACAATTACACCACAACACACTCTCCATTATATAACAGACAACTCCATTTTTTTTACCTTTAGATTTAGATCTCAATCGCAGAAAACCGCCATGGAAGCCCGAGGACAAGGTGGAGGTGGAGGCTTAAGATCCTTACATGATAATAATCTATCGAAGATGTGTTCAATACTTGCTGTGTTTCTGTTGCTAATCCATGGCGCTCACTGCTTCTACCTTCCCGGTGTCGCTCCTGAGGATTTCGTCAAGGTAATAAGGCTCACTCTGTCGATCCGCTGTTTTTAGATTGAGTTTTTGGTTTAGATCTGGTTTCGTGCTTTTGCTTGAGTTTTGTTTGGCCTTTTAAGAATTGAAGGATATTGGTAATTTTGATTATTACCTTTGATTTACCTGAATAATGTGAAATGTATATTGTGGATTTTTGATGTTTCAATGAATGTCATTCGATTTGATACAGTTTTAGTTCAGATTTGGAATTTGATTTGTGTAAAATGCTTGTGATATCATCATCAGTGTGATTTTTTTGGTTCGCATTACATTGGTAGTTAATTGGAAGAATTAGATCTTAATCTGTCAGATCCAAGTAACTAATGGTTATTACTTGAAGAAACCTAGGTTGCATTTTCGATTATGATGTGTATGCCATTGTGATGTTTCTGAGAACTAAGGAAACAGAGAAAGAATGCATTACATTCGGTCACCTGAATGTTAAATGAATCATTCTGATGTTCTTGAGGGGAAAAAAAATAGAGAAAAAGAGTGCATTATGTTTGATTACTTGAATGTTAAATGACTAGATTTGAGCTCAAACGTGAAATGACGTGTAGCATTTAATGTTTTTGCCCTTGCTTGATCCTGATGCATTGTGAATTTGATTCTCAATCTGTGAGATTATGGCATTGTAGTAGCATTTTTTTGTTTATATGTTTGTTTTTTTATATAATGCAGGGAGATGATTTGAAGGTGAAAGTGAACAAATTGACCTCTATAAAGACGCAGCTTCCTTACTCTTACTATTCTCTTCCCTATTGTCGCCCACCCAAGATCGTAGACAGTGCAGAGAATCTTGGGGAAGTACTTCGTGGTGACCGTATTGAAAATTCCCCCTATGTGGTCAGTTGTACTATCCTGTATCAGTCTAGACCAATATCTTATGATTTTCTTGTTGGTTACTTACTTTCTCTGTTATGTTCGATCTTTGCAGTTTAAAATGCGGGAACCAAAAATGTGCAATATTGTTTGCCGTCTTAAATTGGATGCCAAAATTGTGAAGGAGTTTAAAGAGAAGATCGATGATGAGTATCGGGTTAACATGTGTGGAACACTCTTTTCAATGACATGAATTAATTGTTGTGTTAAATTTGTTCAAGTTCATCTTCTAATTATTCTGGCAACGGAATGCATGCTACAGGATCCTTGATAACCTTCCTCTTGTGGTTCCAAGACAGAGGTTGGATCAGGAATCTCCTACTGTCTATCAGCTTGGCTTTCATGTTGGTCTCAAAGGACAATATAGTGGGGTATGTTCATGGTTTCACTTAGGACTCTATTTCTTGTTAATATCTGGCTTTTGATTTGACTAAAATCATATGCAGAGCAAGGAGGAGAGGTACTTTATTCACAATCATTTGGCATTTACTGTCAAGTACCATAGGGATTTGCAAACTGACTCTGCAAGAATTGTTGGATTTGAAGTCAAACCATTGAGGTTAGATATTCTGGGTCATGCTTATCGTATAAAAGCATTGCTTCCTGCTGAGTTTTCTTTCCATGTTATTTAGTGTAGAAATCACTCATTTGAGTGTTTCATGGTACAGCGTTAAGCATGATTATGACGGAAAATGGAATGATGAAAAGACACGTTTAACGACCTGTGATGCTAATGCAAAGCACATAGTTGTCAATTCCAACACTCCTCAAGAAGTTGAGGAGAAGAAAGAAGTTGTTTTCACATATGATGTAGAATTCCAGGTGAGTTCTTACACAAAACTTACTTTTGCATTCACTGTTATTCGTCTTTATTTGAATTTCTTGAGCACAACTTGCATGGACAGGATGTAGTGGTGAATAAAAAAAGGAGCTCTAAAAACCCTTAATAGAATTTATAGCATACTGACAAAATAAGTACCAACACATCTTGTTCCTCCTCTTCCCCTTCTCTTACATTTCATTTGTCCCATCTCTAGCATTCTATTTTTGGAACATAGCTGCAAAACGATTTGTTTGCATGTATGCGAGGTGCTATTATTCTATTCACTCTTACTGTTTTATCTGCCTTTCAGGAGAGTGATGTGAAGTGGGCATCTAGATGGGATACTTACCTTTTAATGAGTGATGATCAAATTCACTGGTTCTCAATTGTCAATTCGTTGATGATTGTCCTGTTTCTTTCGGGCATGGTGGCAATGATAATGCTACGCACACTTTACCGTGACATATCGAAGTACAATGAGCTTGAGACCCAGGAAGAAGCCCAAGAAGAGACTGGATGGAAGCTTGTTCATGGAGATGTTTTCAGGCCCCCATCAAACTCAGATTTACTATGCGTCTATGTTGGAACAGGAGTTCAATTTCTTGGAATGACCCTTGTTACCATGCTTTTTGCAATTCTAGGATTCTTATCTCCTTCAAACCGAGGCGGTCTAATGACAGCCATGCTCTTGCTCTATGTTTTCATGGGACTCTTTGCTGGATATGCAGCTGCTCGCTTGTATAAAATGTTTAAAGGAACAGAATGGAAGAAAATTGCTCTCAGAACTGCAGTCATGTTCCCAGGGATTGTCTCTGCTATTTTCTTTGTGCTGAATGCTCTCATCTGGGGCCAGAAATCGTCTGGAGCTGTGCCATTCGGGACAATGTTCGCGTTGATCTTCTTATGGTTTGGAATTTCATTCCCACTTGTGTTTGTGGGTAGTTACATCGGGTTCAAGAAGCCAGCAATTGAAGATCCTGTGAAGACAAATAAAATTCCAAGGCAGATCCCAGAGCAGGCTTGGTACATGAACCCAGCCTTCTCAATTCTAATAGGAGGAATACTTCCTTTTGGAGCTGTTTTTATTGAGCTCTTCTTCATCCTCACCTCAATCTGGCTGAATCAGTTTTACTACATCTTTGGTTTCCTTTTCCTAGTGTTCATTATCCTCCTTGTCACCTGTGCCGAAATTACTGTAGTGCTCTGCTATTTCCAGTTGTGCAGTGAAGACTACCTATGGTGGTGGAGATCATACCTCACATCAGGCTCCTCTGCTTTATATCTCTTCCTTTATGCTACATTCTACTTCTTCACGAAGCTTGAGATAACAAAGCTAGTTTCCGGAGCGTTATACTTTGGATACATGCTAATTGCATCATATGCATTTTTTGTGCTGACTGGCACTATTGGATTTTATGCTTGCTTCTGGTTCACAAGGCTTATTTACTCATCAGTCAAGATTGATTAGTTCTGCTCGATCCTTCTCTTCATCAAAACGGGGTATGATTCAAAGATAGTAGATAATTATGTTTCTTTAGATGTAAACATTT